>JAUTDX010003132.1:0-51953 GCA_030844895.1 Ambrosia x helenae
TCATGACTTATTGTTTTACTATTAAATTTAGTGTTAAATTTCTATTGATTTAAGTGGGCTAATTATATTTTGTTTGCATATATTGAGGCAAATCCAATATAATGTTATATAAAGCCATAAATTTATCTATAAATTGTGTGTATATCTATTATTAAATAAATAAAAATTTATTCGAGCCGAACCGAGCCGAGCGTACCTTTGCTCGTGCTTGGCTCATTTACAAACCGAACCGAGCCGATCGGCTCATATACAACCGAGCGGAAGACCGAGCGAGCATTTTTCGAGCATTTTCCGAACGAGCGATGAGCGAGCCACGAGCGGCGAGCGATTTGAACGGCCCTAATTTGATAGACCAATATACCACTAAACGTACATATGTCAACTTTTTATCTTCTATACTCCACACAAAATTTATATCTTCTACAACAACCTTCCCGCCTATATTTACACACCATCTTATATCATGTCATAGAACTTAAATGTCAAAATGACAAATAAAGTCAACAGTCGGTAACAAAACTTGAAGTCAATGAATTTATTCATTAAAAAAATGAGTCATGCACGAATGCCACATGTACAACTTTATTTGATACAAGTATAACGTCTAAGAGTACATGTATATTATGTACTAATAATAATAATTAGAATACTATTGTACACTATTAATCAAGTCCCGAGCATTAGAAGTGATTTATTATAAGCAAATACCAACGGAAAAAAAAAACATTACTCTTTAAATGAATAATTCGTATGCTAATTGCTTGTTAACACATTGTAGTATTTTTTTTTTTTTTTCTAAAACAATCGTATGATTATTTGCAATAGGAACCATCCGATATCGGTTTTACTTAGACTTCACAAAAAATGATGCGATGTTAACTGTTACAATATAGTTTTCAGGAATTTTCCATGTTTTTAACGGTAGATTAATTATATACTAAAAGGGAATATAGTTTTAATTTAATCCACATATCTAATTTGGGTCAAGATAATGACAAAATAGTTGAAAATATTACATGTTACAATAAATGTTTAGAGTGAGCACAATATTACATATTACATCACTACATTACGAGGTCTTCAACAATAAAAAGAAGTTGCCCATCCCCATATGTTCGATCAACCTTTTCTTCTTCCTTCCTTGGATCATAAGAGTTCTGTCGTTAATTGCGAGTAGGAGACACTTGACTTGTATTAGTTTATGTTCATTCAATATATACACATTTTGCGGTTTTATCATACGTTATTTGTTGTGCAGAAAATGGATGAGATGCTTGTTATTGTTGTGGATGGTTCATTAAATCTATCTTCTCATTGGGATACCGTAAACACAGTACTTGAGAGCATTGTCAGGTATAAAATTTTGCTAATAATTTGATTTCATGTCGACGTTATAGAAGATTACTATGTGAAACTATTATTTTTTATTGAAACATCCGTAACAAGTTTTTTGCTACAAGTCTTTGTTTATTTTATTGTATGCATTTGTTTAATCCTTTTTGGATTAGAAATTCGCGAAAGCATAGGTTACGATAGATAAAGTTACAACTAAAGATCTAACACACACTTATTTAATAGTTATCCATTTACATGATTTTTAATTTAGTTTTTAGTTTCATTTTATAATATAATGCAATCTCGCAAATTAACATCAGTTTATAAATTTCTAAATGAAACAATAATTTAAAAAAATGGCAATACACACATACATGAGAATTTTTATTGATCAAAGGGGCGTAAATGTATCATTTTTTGTGATTATAATATAAAGTCATTCTTTTTCCAAAAATAGTAAATACTTTTAGTATTTTATAAAATCAAAATAATAGCTAGAGGGTACAGATGGATTTCACATTTGTGGTTAAATTCTACTTTCACATTTTGAAACACACACAAAAAGAACTTTTCTACCCATAATTAGGGCTGTTCAAAACGCTCGGCGCTCGCCGATCGCTCGCCGCTCGTTCGGAATTTTCTCGGAAATTGCTCGCTCGATTTTCCGCTCGGTTGTAAACGAGCCGATCGGCTCGGTTCGGTTTATAAATGAGCCAAGCATGAGCAAGGGTCCGCTCGGCTCGGTTCGGCTCGATATAATTTTTATTAGTTTATTGTATATATAATTATATATACACATATTAATTACAATTATATTTATAGTTTTATACATACTACTCTATTGGATTTGGCTCAATATATGCATATATAGAATTATATTTATAGTTATTGGCCTAGTCAACCCAATGATAACTTAACACTAAGTTTGATTGTAAAACCTTGAGTCGTGAAAAAACATGCTTGACTTCCTATTCCCGTTAGTTGTCCACGATCAATCATCTCCGCTATCAACCTACGCCACAACACGACAATCGTTCTCTGTAGTATGCTCATCACCTCACCTCACCTCACAGGCCTTAACTAGAGCCGAATTCTCAAACGGTCGAACCTTAGTCATCACTAGGCAGCGAGAATATTGAAGGAAACATTCCAAATTTATGGTTGTCCGAAAAGACTCGCCGCTCGATTCTCGCTCGGCGTTCGCTCGGAAAATTTGCGCTCGAAGAATGCTCGTTCGGTTTTACGCTCGATTGTAAACGAGCCGATCGGCTCGGTTCGGTTTGTAAACGAGCCAAGCACGAGCAAAGCTCCGCTCGGATCGGCTCGGCTCGTGAACACCCCTACCCATAATCATTTAAAAAAAATTAAATAATACTAATAACCCCCATTTGTGCAATGAGGGGTTGTACCCTATGTTTAGGGGTTTTTTTTAAAAAAAAATTGATGTTACACTTTTAGCCCAAATATTTTTCTTTTTTACTTTTAACACAAATATTTTCATCTTTTACAATTTAACATTAACAATTTTAATTTTCCACTTCTAACCCAAAACTTCTCATTTTTTTACTTTTAACGCAAAGATTTTCATGTTTTACAATTTAACCATATCACTTTTTTTCTTTCAACTTTGGTCCCACATAATTTTCATCTTACGCAATTTTTTCGTTTAAAGTTCCGTTCTAAATTTTGCGAGTTATAACAAGTTCGTCGCAATGCGCGGGTCCTAGACCGACTTAGTTATTTTACATTAACCATAGTTATTAAAAGTCATCGATTTTACGCCTTTGACATTAACACGTCGTAACGAGCTTGCGTGGTTCTACGATTTTACGCCTTCTTTTCATTCAGTGTTATTTTTCCTTTTTTTATTTATTTTACTTTTACGAGCTTTTTGGTGTTAGTGGTCGCTGGTGGTGATGTGGCATTAGTGCTACTTGGTATGGTTTTACACCCTGCCGCAACGCGCAGGGGCTTAATACTAGTTGTATATAACTAGTATTTTCCTTATGTTCACATAAATCTAACTCGATTGATAGTTGGAGGGTATAAGAGGGATTCCACGTTTTGTCCCATGTGTCTATGACGTATCAAGTGGACATAAATCCAATTCGATTGATTATACATTATTGTTATGCGAAATTTATAGTCGTTAAGTTTACCTAACATCATTTAAAAAACGTTGAACTCTCTGCGTACGTTTTGGCGTGTTTAACACACAATATTTAGAACGAAACATAAAACGAAAAACTTGCAAAAGATAAAAAGTATGAGAGACTAAAGTTAAAAGTAAAAAAGTGTTGAGATTATGTTGCTAAAGATGAAAAACTTTGGGTTAAAAGCAAAAAATGAAAATGGTTAAATTAAAAAAGATGAAAACTTTGGAGTTAGAAATGTAAAGTGAATTTAAGAAGTTACATTACTAATGATGAAAACTTTGAAGTTAGAATCGAAAAATTCAATTTTTTATTTTAAAAATTCCCAATGCAAAAAGTACAACACAAAGATGCACAAACAAACTTGCTCGTTATAGTTTTCATTTTCATAATAAAATCATAACTTATATTCTCTTTATTATGACAATTCTAAGGGTAATAAAGAATTGTGCGATAAACAAAATGGTTAATTTTTCTTTTGAACGAAAAATTTCATTCATTTAGCTAGACTTTCAAAGGCAGTAGCAATGGCGATGAGACTAATCGCGATATTTTTCCCCTAGCAATTGGAGGATTCTATTGATCCAAGAGCTGTATGTATGTAGGCCTGGGCCTCCCTCGCATTCACTTAAGGCCAGAAAGCATTATCTTCCCTTTTTCTTCTGTCAGTTCCTATCTTTGAAAATCAAGGATGAAGCTAGAATGTGGAGTACTGACTTAGCATGCCACCCAATTCCACTACCATAAAAGGGTTTATTCAATGCCTGAGAGATTGCATAGTTCCAGAGCTACCCCAATTTATCAATAAAATATTTACAATCAGATTGTATCCAATAGGGTACTGATACAATACACACCTACACCCAACTTTGCACCCTTAGTTTTTACATTACAAATTCGGAAATGTAAACAACACCCAATTCTCCCAACCCAAATAATTCTTTTTAGATCTATGTTTTACACTTTTACCCATAAAAACACCCTCTCTTATACTTCACCAAATAACCTGTCAAGTGGTCTTCTTTAGCCAGCAAAGATGAGTTCTTTCACACTTTCCAAATAACCCAACATGTGACCAAAATTATCGCCTGCACCACACTCTTCTTGAACTCAGCCGCGGCCAAATGGTTATGGAGCTACATCAAGTCCCTCACTTTAAAAGCAAAAATCTACAGAATATTGCCCCAATTACTTACCATTTTCCACAAGATAGTTGCTACATAACATTAAATAAACAAATGTTCAGCATCTTCTTCCAGCTCTCCACAAAGTGTTGATCCTCTGTGTATGTTTCGGTTCTTCAGCCCAATCAGTGTAAGAAATCGATCTTGTTTTTCTCTAACCAAAGACGCTAATCTGTTTTGGTACCCATTTGACCAATTTGAAAGGGTAGCATGGAACCGCCTTTTAACCATCAAATTCCTACATGGGGCAACCGAAAACGCCCGATCTGCACATAATTCCAATCCCCAATTGTCTTTTTGAGACTTGGCTAACTAGTTGCTCACACAAATCCAATTCCCCTCACTCCTTGTTGCTGCAAGGTTCTCATTTACGCCATGCGTTGATATCCCTTTACATTCAAACTGTTAGAATGAGGATATTTGGTGTGAGAAGGATTAAGAATTGACATGTATCCGTCATGTTTTGGATATAGGAATGATGTTTTGGGTTGTTTTGGCTTAAAAAACACTAAACACAACAAGTTACAACAATTTAAAACACAATTTAATGTATTATAGTCATTAAATTTAAACACAAATAAAACATACTACTAAACACTTAAAACACACTGCTTAATTTTCTTGGCATAGTGTTTTAAGTTTTAAGCGTAAAATACATTGTTTTCGGTTTTTAATTATTATGGTTGGTATTTTTTCTAGTCAAAACAATCCAAAACATCATGAATTAGTCCAAAAAATGATGCATATCAATCCTTCTCACACTTATCACAAAAACCTATTTTCCTACAGGATCCCTACCCTATATATATATATATATATACACACACACACACACACACACACCCCCCTAAACCTATATTCCATGACTATAATATATTGTATTGTGTTTTAAATTGTTGTGCCTCATGTTTTTCAAGCCAAAACAACCCAAAATATCATTCCTAAATCCAAAATATGATACATGTATGTCAATTCTTAATCCTTCTCAAACTTCTCAAGATATATGCCCTTTCTACACAAACCTAAACCTATATATATATATATATATACTAGTAAAAAACCCGCGCGATGCAGCGGATGCGAAAATTTACAACGCGGTGCTCGTTTTCCGTTAGTTTATCAATTATTTTGTGATATATTGTATAGTATGATTAGGGTTGTGCAAAGGGTCCGGGACAGACCCGACCCTACCCAGACCCACCAGAACCGCATACCCTTTTATTGTGAAAATTGGGAACCACGAACCGAACCTTAAAAGGTTATGTGGTTTTGGGTCCTAAAGGTTCTGATGGGTCGGGTAAAGGGTCTGACCCTTTAGAACCTTTTAATGTAATAGTCACTTTTAGAGGATTACATATGCTTATTCTTTTACCATGCTCGTAAAAAAATTCCTCCATATGGTTCTAACAATAGCACATGAGTTTCCTTTTTTAATCACTTTTCGTTTCTTGACTTATGTTTTCGTAACAGTTTTGTCATTCTCATCACTCGAAACATTATGTGAATTTGTTATGTATACATCATAAATACACAAACACATACACACACATCATAGCGACTTACATAAATATTACTTCAAATTTGGATATAATATATATTATATAATATATCACATATATGTATATACATCAAGCCGACAAATATTTCAAGCAAAATACATTGTTATTCTTATAAATAATATTTTTAATATTGTATTAACATTAGATAAAATCGATTACAATAACACGTAAAAAACGAATAGTAAAAAGACTAAAAAAATTATTTTTTTATTTTTTAATATAAATACAAACGGTTCGTGTGGTTCTTATATTAGAACCGTGGGTTTAGAACCAACCCGACCCGGAACCGATAATTCATATAAATCTAGAACCGGAAACCGACCCATATATTTAAAAAGGTTCAGGTCCAAGGTTCTCGTGGGTCGGGTCCAAGATTTTTGTGGGTCCGAACCACAAAATGCTCACCCCTAAGTATGATTGTTAGTTTTCTTATTCATAGCATTGGGGATGGGTACAAAAAATGACAATTGATGTAAATCTAAACTAAGTATTCAAATCTTTTTTAATCCAAATAGAAAAATGACGGATAAAATATAATAAGAAATTATGTAACATATTAACAATCTTGAGGTTGCACTTAAAAAAAAGCATAAATGAAAAAACCAATTAAATTGAAACTCAGTATTTTGTAAAAAAAAAAATATTAGCAAAAATACTATTAAGAACCTAACAACAACCTATAATAAATAGAAGTAAATATTTAACACAAGACACAAGAGTCTAAGTGTACGATCCTCCTTGTAAACTGGGAAACCAAAATATAGAATAATAGCGGTCTTTCATAATCACAATAACATCACCATTAACATCTCCATCGTTTGATACCATAAGAAATTTGCCAGTAGCCGGCGCTTTTTTTTAACGGCCAACAAAAACGCCCCGTTTTATTGATCACCACAAGCCAGCAAGGAGCTAGCTAACACCAGAAATGTACAGAGGATAAACGCAAAGCACGAACAAAAACAAAGAACAATCATTACCAACCAATTCTATGCAACATAAAAGCTGACCCCGTATCCCAATCCGATTCAGCTTTCCTTGAACGCGATTTAATCCATAAGTACGACATTGTCTTGATCTCACCCACAACCCGATCTAGAGATGCCTGCTTCCAGATGCTCCATATTGCTGTGAGAAAGACCACATACACTGCTTTCTTAAACCTTGCTGAACCGTCAACATAGTTGCGCATATCCAAAATGTCCGATACACTAAACGCGTATACCGGCGGTATTCTACACCAAAGGGACACATACTGCCATACAGATTGAGCAAATCCGCATGCAACAAAAATGTGTTCTGCTGTTTCGACTCCATCTCCACATATCGGACAAACTGAAGATACAATCGGTATATTCCTGCGAATCAGATTTGCAGCTGTAGGTAAGCGCTGCAGCTCTGCACGCCAGGCGACAAAAACTGACTTTTTTGGGATCCAACTATTCCACTGGAACATGCGATTAGGCTGTAAGTACCGCATCTTATGCAGGCCTTCTTTGACGCTCTTAACTGAGAAGCGACCCATACCACCCAACGACCAAACCCATATGTCTATTGAATCTGTCCGTGCAGAACCCCGTATCAGCAACATCAAACGCTGCAGATTTGACTGTTCTGGTCCACCACCGACAGGCCTCTTCCATTCCCAGAAAAACCCCTGATCATTAACACCCAATGCTTATTTTTTTCCAGCTGTCAAATATACACACATTCAAAATTAAAAATGTATAAGTATTATAAAAACTGATGGCATTGTTTGAAAAGAGAATTGATCTCCATAGTGGTCGACTGGTTGTGAACTTGTGATCTAAGTTTCAGTCTCTTTCCTAACTCCATCAACAGCTATGGGCCCTGCCTGAAACTTGAACAAGAAACATCTACACACTTTACATGAACAAACCATCAATTCATAGTATGTCTGTGTATACTAACATACAAGAACGAGACTATGATCACCGTATCCGAAGTTCAACTTCATCATGGCAAAATCACGATAGCCAAATGCCACCAAATTCAACTTCATGATATCATTAAAGGGTTTATGCATACTCATGCCTGTTCTATTATATAGATTTGTTAGAAAGATTTTGCACATGACTAAACTTAAACCGTTTCTAAATCAAACAGCGATAATGAAACAAGAGTAATAAATCGGACCTTATTACAGCTTGGGACAAGATTATGAAGAATTTTGTTCTTTCACTTATCTTCTTTCTTTTATCACATATAATTGTTCAAACTTCAGCAAAAAAAAAAAAAACAAAGCTACACAAGAATCTTGATCCTTACAAAAATATTTTTTATTCCGACCATTTGATAAAGATAAAAATTTACTCATTCTGCTTGACTGTGGCTATCAATACTTAACATATTCTTGCTCAAACATGAATGTAGTCTTGTTTGGGTGCTTCAGTTCAAACATTTTACAACTTTTTCTGCTTTCTTGTACATACTTTCAACTTCTTGTTTAGATTCAGGGTTATCATATTCAGGTACCGTCTCTTTTGACCCGTACCCAATTGATTGAATCCATTGAGACCCAAATCTCATATGACCCATTACCCTGCCAAAACAAATGCTTTATAAAATAGTTATCCCGCCCAAAGGTCGCGAACCTATTCTGAACTAAACCAAACGACCACTTTCTAAAACAGTTTGTTTCCACCATACCTTACTACCCACTTACCCGAACTCGGCTGGACCATCATGATTCCACTTTATTCAACCCAACAATCCATCGTAGATCCAAAACCCCTTCATACCTACAAACATGGGGAAACAAGTTTTACAGAAGTGGTATATTTTCAGGATTTTATTGTGTCCACCTAAATGAACTTTAGCTCCCTTTTCAGTTCTTCCTATTCCTACAGCAACATCAAGTCATCAAATCTGTAACCTGTTGTCATTGTTTAAAGTGAACATTTAACTAAATAGTTTATCAAATAATTATATGCATATTATAATGAAAGCAAATAGTTTATCGATGCTTGGTAAACAAAATCAAAAAACTGATTTAGGCGTTTTTAGCGACTATCATTCGGTCAAGTTCGAACTTGATGCATGCAAGCTCTTTTTTTATTTCCATCCAGCACTTTTTATGTAAGTATATATGAACCCAACATCATTTATTCAATGTTCGAGATATTTAAGAGCACCTACTAAAACGTTAAAAAATATCATCATCAAAAAACAATACCCCATGTTATCTTTAGAATCTGGAAATTTTCTTGATATTTCTTCTTCAAAACCTCATGTTCCTAACCTTATGTCTACAACATAATCACAAACAAAATTAGCAAACAAAATGGCAACCAAGAAGCAATTCCAAAACAATGTAACCCGATAGAAGAATCATCGGCTGAATTGAGTTTGATCGTGTATCCGAGGTAATATCACGCGCTGTCATGGTAGGTTACCTTGTCTTGCCAGAGAAGAGGTCTTCAAGGACAGAAAAATTAGGGGTCATATGGAGTGGATACTGGAGTCGTAGCAATCCAACAAAAATTCTTGAATGAGATAAGGATCGCTGGTATTCTTGAACCCCTAAATCGAACAAAAATTTTTGAATGAGAGAGAGAGAGAGATTGTGTTAGAGAGAGAGATAACACCATGGTAGGTTTGTGGGATCAGGAATGAGGAAAGAGAGAACATGGTATGGATGAACGGTACAGATCGTGTCTATGGATTTAGATTTGAATGAACGGTGTAGATTATGATCCTTGTAGTCCTCTCTTATTGGTTGTGTGTTATTAAGGTTGGATTGTGTTTCTTGAAGCTTTATGAGTTGTACATTGTGTTTATTGAGTTGTATTTGTCAGGATGTATATTGTGGGGTGCTTTGGGGTTTGATGAGATAACATTAGTCCATGCTTCAAATGATTGTACATATGGCTTTAACAATTGTACATCTCTTAAAAGTGGCAAATGACCATTCTTGCCCTTCCTATATGCTTATTAATATAGTATAGATATATATATAGGATTTGGATCATTTGAGAACCACCATTTAGGGAGAGAAACCAAAGAACCAGTGTGAACAGGTGGCAATTTTGTAAATATGAAGGTGTCTACAAAAACCCCTCCATCAAAATATAAAAAAAAATATAAAAAAAATTATATAACCTAAATAAATAAAAAAATAAAAAAAGTAAAACACCAAAATGATTATTTTGCATTATTAATTCGAAAAAAAATAAAAAAATAAATAAAAAAAATGGCTTGTGACGTCATATGACGTCATCCTGGTGCACATGTGCATTTCGCTGTTATATGTACAGAAATACATCGTATGCACATGTGCATTTCACTATTAAATCACACTTTTGAATGAATTGTCAATTACCATACTTAAATGATTATAAAATGGACGCGATACAGATATATAAGGGGTCACAAATTCTATTCAATGATCATTAAATGGACGCAAAGTGAGATATAAAATACACTCGAACTCGTCAAGTGTTTAGTCATGCATATTATAACATAAATTGAAAATAAAACACGTGTATGACAACAAACATGAATAAACATAAAACACATCTATATAAGACCTGTAAAATAAGAAACGTGTACTGCATGCACATGTGCATTTCACTAATATTGTTAGATTTTTTTTAATGGTTTAACTTTCGAGCATACATATATGCATGCATCATCCTTCAAATAACGAAGTTTTTATACCAATTTGTCTTATCATACAACTACATGTAGTCTCTACCATACGTATTAACTCGATAAAACAAACGATAACAAAAAAAATCCATATTACAAACCAACTATGTTAACAACCTACATACAAAAATTCTAATTATCTCACAATCTCACGTTCACCAACATAACAAAATGTTAAACCAACCATACATTACACAAAATGTTATACAAACTCCTTCGTTTGTTTGACAATTTCCTTATCCCCAACCAAAATTGATGTGGTGTAACGCGTGTTTGTTTCAAACGCCAATTTGCTTTTTTCATAACCTTCCTTTGAGTTGACTTCAATACCACCGTTTTAACACTCTTTTGATGTTTTTTTCTTTATTATAATTGCATCTGCACACACATTTGTCATAAAACACATTATATCATGTTCATCCATAATTATGCACATGTGCATAATCAACTATATATGTTAAATATTGTGTAAAACATCATACCATCATTATTCGCCTCTTCAATATGTTTTCGTTTGTTTGATCTCGTTTAAACCTTTCTTTTTAATTCTTTATCTGCATATAAGATATTTTGTGTGCAAACATTCAACATTTAATATTTCACAAAAAAAAAAAAAATACACATATGCATTCTATATAAATGAACTAAATAAACTAATAACCTGATTCAACTTCCTGATAAACCGTGACATCACAAGCTTCTGCTTCTGGTAGTTAAAACGGATCTCAATCAGTTTCTGCTATATAATAAATAAAGAACATAACATGGAACAAGGGAATACCAATTACATCATCACTAAATAAATAATGGCAACCTGATTCAACTTTCGGATAAACAATTGTGTCATCATCTTCACTTGCATCCGGCAACTTTTTTGTTCCTTTTCTCCCTTGATTGTAATACAAATTTTACTTTTTTTTTTGCTGTTTTCCCCATCTGTTAACTACAAATGATAAAGAGTACATAAGAAAACCGATATTTCAATCTGAATGCACATGTGCAATAACATTACTTTGGTAATTACAACAAAACATTTGCACATGTGCATTATTGTTACTTACTTACTTGCAGCAGCTTGTGATTTAACATTACTTCTAACATTATAAACTACGTTTTGCACATGTGTATTCATAACCAGACGATTGCACATGTGCATTAACCTGGTCGGCTTGTCCAATATACAATGCAAAACACAAATTATCTTCCTATATAATATATGCAAACATTTTACCAATAAACACACTTCAAATATATTTCATTAAACACATAAATCAAGTCATCAATAAAAATAACATAAAATCATGTAATCCACACCTTAATTAACTGATACCTTATATTAAACAATAAAACAAGCGAGAACACTAAATAGTGCCGATAACGTAAAACATTACATAGATTTATACATATTAATTTAGACATTTACGCTCTATACACAATGAATCCAACAAATTACATTACAACAGTTAAAACTATGGTTCGGTTCTAGCTAACAATAAGCTGTACAAACATGCCTAAAGCATCACTCACACGCATGTTTCAAATCCCATAACAAAACATCTTAAAAAACAAAATGCCTACCGTAATAGCCTCTGAACTGAACTTTTCGGTATCTTGCCTTCTAGTTTAAGCCTTCTGTATGCTTCTCTTATGTGGCATGGTCTGAAACACGATGTCTGAAAAACAGGGCCGACATTAACCTACAAAAACAATCAACAAAAACAGTTACCGGTTGAATGTGGAATGTCGACCGTGGACGGTGGACGATTGTTTCCATTACCATTACCAGAAACAATAAATGCACATGTGCATTTTGGTAAAACAGACAAAAAAAAAGAACAAACATGCCTAAATTAAATGTTATTGTTTCCATTACCATTACCAGCATCCGGCAACGAATCCACAACCATCACCAACTAACTAATATCCATAATCATAGATCAAAAACTTATAAATCGAATTTCACATATTCGCTATTCGCATAACTACTCAACCTTATCACTTCAATTTCAATAACCAGGGACAAACCTAGCTGATTCATATTTAATTCCTTCTTACCTTATCGCAGTCTGCCGATCAAACAGTACTTGCATCCTACAATTATTACATATCAATAATCAATTTAATCATGATTGCATACAATATCAATCGAAGAAACAATACGATAACATTCACGAAACAATAATTAACTAAGGAAACAGATTACGATTTTATAACTGCACTTACATATTAGCAGCAATCTCTAGGCAGATGATAGATTTACGAATTTCTCCCTGTAAATTCCCAAAGGAAACATCTCTTCATGAATACCGACGTGAGAATATGACTGAAAGTAAGCCTTATCGAAATCTGTACAAGGAGGCGCCTCTATGTCACGGGGAACCCTACGAGACCTGCTACCACCACTGCCGCCGCCGCCATGATCGGACGTCCAAAACTAAACCTAATTGACGGGTGAACCTATAACTTTGAATGGGTTTCTTCGAGAGAGGGAGAGAGAGAGAGGATATAGATCTGAAAGTTTAGATGCAGGAGAAAGTTTTGGAAATTATATGGAGATTGTGAATTGAGAGAAGAAGAATGTAATATGCTGATGAAGAGGGATCTTAAAGTTACCATCCTTTTTTTGTTAATTGGATATTTACAATAACGCCCCCTGTTCACATTGGTTCCTTGGTTCTCTCCCTAAAGTTGATTCTCGTATGATCCCCACCCTATATATATATATATATATATATATATATATATATATATATATATATATACACCTAAGCCTAGGTTGAGTACTCGGCAAGTCATCTCCGAATACTCTGCAACTATAGCCGAGTACCCACAACTCCCCAATCAACCGAGTTGACACCGCCTAGCGTGTGTATATACATAAAGGTTTAGGTATATATAACATAAGAAATACGTATGGGGTTAGCTATATATATAGGTTTGTACACTAATTACGTTACCCCATTTTGGTAATTAACACAAAAATACGTTGCATTAACATATGTGTACACACACATTCAAACATGTATGCATGCCTGATATACACGGACACACACACATGTGTGTGTACATAGTTACTAGGAAGTCTATTGTACTTACTTGTGAATACCCGACAATGCGTTTTTATAGTAGTTAAAAAGTTCCCTCACATACAAAATATATCAAGTATATTTTGTGATAACTTACAACAATTGCGGTGGAACTTTGCATTAACACAAAAACACATTGCATTAACACACATGCGCACACACACACACACACTCATTCATATTAACATGTATGCACGCGCTGACACACACATGCATGTGCACACAAACAAACATATACTAGGAATCATTATATATTGTACTTACACATGAATACCCTAAAACGTGTTTTTACGTTAGTTAAAAAGTTCCCCCACATAAAGAATAAATCAAGTAGATTTTACGATATCTTACAACAATTGCGACGGAATTTTGCATCCTACCATATTTGGGGGAATTTATTTTTTCGTTAGTCCGCCGCACTTGGTTCGCCTGGTAGTATAGTTGGTAGTATTACTATGGATATTAGTCCGAATCCTATCGCTAAATTGGAATGGGAACAATTTACGACGGATTCTTTCAATCACAAGACCATTGTGGATTTTCGACGAATTTGGTTTGTCAAAGTCCATCGGACCATCGCAATAGTTTGATGTAGTGAGTCCAACTTTGCCACATGTGGGTATGGGAGAATACTATTAATAGGTTACATGACCATGTATATATAGCTTGTTAGATCTTTTCATGTGTAGTTTGAATTTCGAATGTAGAACTTCGGTTTCAATTTGGAAGAAAATGTAAAAGTTTATGCAAAAGATAAATTAACTAAATCACATACTATATTGTGTAGTTAAGAAAAAAGGAAAAACCTTATTTAATCTTAATTTTGATTTAAGATTGATAAATGACAAGTCATAGCACTTTTTCAACTACACTTTTACCAAATGTACAAACTCATGTAATCTAAGTATCCAACCCAGTATAAAAACTGTTTAGGCTGACTTAGTTTGCATATAAAATCTATCACTTGACCATCAATTAGAGTTCATGTTACCAAAATGGATGTTGTGTATGTCTGGACTGTTCGCCATCAATAGTTAACCAAGTTTGAATCAAAGTATTGGGTCATTTATGTATAGTTAGTTTGGTGTCAAAATTGTGTTATTTAGGAGTCTAGAGGGTCAAGATGATGCTTAGTAAAACTTGTAAAAGGTTGCGTCGGTTCGTTTAAAGAACATGATGTTACCTCAAGGTCTATATATGCGATCGGTGTTTGTAAACAATGAACAAGGAAACCTATTGAACTTCAATTAATGGTTGTGTTTTTGATTGATTGTTATCATTCCTGGATATTGTAATCTAGTGTTATACATAGAATCCAACTTCTAAATACTTGTGTTCTACATAGACTCCGGGTTTATTAATATCTTAAATGATAATTTGTAATACCAATAGGTTACTCTATCCATTTTACGGTAAGTGTTTATGTTTTTTAAAAATATTCAAAGGGATAAATTCTGGTTTTAGAGTTTAGACCATGAGACATTCCTATTACAAAAGTACAAGACAGTATATATATATATATATAGATATATATATATAATTCTAAATCCTTATGTTTATATAGTAAGATTCTACATTGAAACTAAATTGGTGTAACTCTGATATTAATGTAGGAGGTTTTGCACGAATGAGGCATCAACTTCTTCGGTAAAGTTATTCTCTTTTATCCCAGTTAAATGCAACCATTTTCGTTAATTTTATCACTTCTAAGCATGTTCAAAAAACCTTTTAGGCTTCGTCGGTCAAGAAATATAATCTAAGTCTCATCGTTAATGCTGGCATATATGATTATGCTCAATCTGATGGAAAGATAAGACTGGATTCATTTCTACATTCTTTGTCAAGTTTAAACCTTGAAGAAGAGAGTCCTCTAAGTAATTATGGAGTCAGTGAAGGGCTCTCTTTAGCATTGGAGGCAAGTGTATAATAGTGCTTAATTATGTTTCAAATTAAAGCCATGTGTTTCACATGCTTACCATGATTAGTTTTGGTTTGCAGTTGTTCCAACTTGCAAAATATGAACAACAAACACATTTGTCTTGGAAACAGCATTGTGTGCTTGTGACGGCAAATCATCCCTCTCCGGATGCTAAGAAACTAGCACGTTCATTCATTGAGGTCATCGTTCAGAAGCCTATTATTCCTTCGTTTTTCTTTTCATCACAATGTACTAATGTTGTGTTATATGTTACCAGTCTTCTGTCTCATTGTCTATCATTTGCCCAAAAGATATATCGTCGGATGATAATTCTATTGATGATGATGCGGTATGTAGGAATCAATGGCTTTGTGGTTTGTGGCACTTGTAAGTTTTTTCCTACACTGGACTTAGAAACTTTTGTCATTAATTGCAGGATAACATAGTTCAATATCCATTGACCATTGCCCTCAAACATCCTCGAATTCTTCTTTTCGTTTCTGAAAAATTCCCGGAGGCTCGAGAAGCGCTTGAGAATTTTTCAACAGACAACAATTCCTATGCTAGTTTTTCTGGTAATTATGTCTATTGTTTTTGCAGCATGTTTATCTTACATATCCTATCTTGCTTCCAAAGGAAATGATCATTAGCTTATTTTAATTCACAGATGAGGAGTTTAGTCTCCTTGAAAAGATTTTATCCCAACCACAGATGATACAGCAGAATGAAGATGAGAACATGCAGATCCTATATGATTCTATGCTAGACTCACATATTAGTGGTGAAATGTTGCCGTTGGAGCCGATCTCACATGTCCATGATGGTAAAAGCTTCATTAACAATCCATTGCATATTTTTTTGGTATTTTTGTTTATGAACTCACTCAAAACTCTTCGCCTTTCTTCCAAATGCGAAAACTCAAAACCTCTACACCTAAGTACTGTCTTTTTACTGATTTAAAAACAGTTTATTAATATTTTCGATCAGGATAAAATTTTTAAACAAGGAAGTTATTATGCCCATGCTTAGCTCCTCATCAAGATACATTCTTGTTCGGATTTATTTATTTAATAACATAAAAGAAATTAAAATCATGTCAGTTTAATAGAAAGAAACTTAATATTATTTAGTTCTAGACAACAACCTAATAAAGCTTTTTGTTTGTCTATAATATATCCGTCTTAGGTGACAATTTCATTAACCAACAAGGAATGCAGACTGAGTATTTGCAAGATGAACTGAATATATTCGGAGAATCAATTCAATTCAGTCCTGATGAAATGGTAAGTATATGACTCTTATGTTGATTTTAATTGTTTCCAAATTGGTAGAATTGTAACTTGGTTACCATTCTTGATCAGGAGGTAAACAATTTGATTTCAAGAGATATATGCGCTTTACAAGATCCACAATCAAATTTCGTTGCGCGCTACAACGATTTTAGTATGAATGAGCAGATTGAAATGGATAGACTCTTAAGTTCTCAAGTGTGTGTTAATGAAGAAGAAATGTTTATTTCTTCAGCAAACCACCCCTCCCAAAGCAGTATTCTGACACCGAATAACTCATTTCATCCGCCGACCTCTTTGTTATTAGAAAATAATCTAGAATACATGCTTAACTCATCGAACTCTACGATGTGGACACCTAGAACAGATGCTATCAGATCAGATAATATACCATGGTCCAGCAGTTTAACAACCAGCAACAGTTCAACAAATATGCAAAGACCTAGCTTTAATAATAGCTGTGGAAAGATGGTGGTTTTAGGCGAGATGAATCGAATTCCTAGCATGAGTTACCCCACTACCAAGCATGTTACTAGCACCAGGAATACACATTGGGCTAACATATACAATAAAGGCAAGAAGGAGCTTCTAAGCACCAAAGCACCAGGATCCAGAACCAATCATATTGTGACTTCCAACGTTTCATCGTCTAGAACTTCATGTCATTTGAATCTGTCCCAGATCGCAGCAAGCCCAATGTTGTGTTCCAGTCGTATACTGCCTTCAAAGTTTTCATCAGACGTGGTGTTTGGACATATGACGGCTTGGGAGGTAATTGATTTGACCTTGCTCAAATTAGTTATATTCAGGCTTTTCTTTTTGCAATGTCTATGATATACTTAATACGCGTTTTGGTTAAATTATAGGGATCCATAGCTTCAAGGGGATCTGGAGCCACCATTTTCATGAGCAAACTTGTGGTAGGTACATCGATCAGGGTCTACCATTTATAAAAGAAGGTTCTGAACAAAACGGTTTATGAATTTTCTTTTTCTTGATACAGGCATACAAGAGTAATACAGTCCCGAAAAGTAAGAATATAACGATAGTCATGATCAAAATTCTATAATATATAACCATTGACAAATATTTGAATACTAATCGTTTTTCTAGGATCTTCGCAAACTGGCCGAAGATGATGCAACTTGACCATCTTGTACCTCGCACACAACCCCATAACAGGTTCCAGATCTATGCACAATAAATAGGTTCATATATATTAAAACTTAGCATTAATGTTAATTGGTTTATGTTGATTAGTCCAACTCAGGCAAACAAAATACCTCTTTTGTTCAAGGTGCTTGATTCATCCCCAATATGGGATCACATGAAACAGAAAAATCTGGTAAGCAAACTAATTGTTTCACCTAGCTAGCTTTATTCCTTATAAGATCTACCGCTATAAGACCTTGGAAAATTTTGATGCCAGTGTGGCTATGTCGCCTTGCCTGGACAAATGCTTAAACTTTGGATTTCTGAGGACAACAGTGGTCTTATGGGCACATTATATTATTTGAAATGGTGAGTCACTGGTTTAACTATAATCTATAGGACATTTTCTTCTTTTTTTCTTTTTCTTCTTTTTTTTTGTTTAATTCGCTAACTAAAGGTGTTGTTTTGTTTAATTATTTGTATGTTTAGTTGAAGACTGATTCAAACCATCAGTAGCCGTTACAAGTCGTCGAAAGGAGCTGGTTCAAAGTTATGTGTGTGTTTAGTTTGTGCAAGTATAGTACTTCTGGAAAAATGGAGTCTGTTACTCTCTTTTTTTTTCGTTTTCTGTTTCGTTTCATGTGATTGTGTATTTAAGCAGTATGTTGTTGTGAATGAACTAACTTGTTCTGGATATTATCAAGTGTGTTTGTGTGTAATCCCTGATATTCCAAAATTGCGGCATTGGAGCTTACGCTTTAGACGAGTGATCAAGGCTGCAATCTTTCTTCATTATACAGTAAAATGGTGTCTCTTGAAACAAATACCAAAATTGCGGATTTAGCCTTCTTAGCATCAGGTTGCATACTGGTGTTTGTTCTATCATTTCCCAGATTCTTGTTCTTCAATTATGGTGTTCATACGGATGGCCCATACAATGTAATTTGTCGATTTTAAAATAGGACATTAATAATGCGACAAGGGTCCTAACGCCTTGTGCATTACGACTGTTGTTTGTATTATTTCCTAATATTGTTTTTGACATGAATTACATACTACCAATCTTTCATTGTCTGGGGATGGGATTTCTACAAATACCATATAGTTTTCTAATTCTATAACTCTTATCGTTCAATACAAATTCTAAAGTTCAGAAGATATAAGAGAAAAAACCATGGAATGGTAAACTTGTACTGAAAAAATTGATTTTCGTTCGTTCTTCGCTTTCTCATGAATACCAATCTATTCAATCAATCAACACAACTGGTGACCGGTAATCAAGAACCGGCTTCTGATAAGGCAATTCTTTTACTTTGATTTTCCTTTTCGGTCTTGGAACCAACTGGGGCGATTTCTGTTTTCACTTTACTTCTAATCCAGGCGATCTTTCTGGCTTAAATTCCAATCTTTGCAACCTTTCTTTCGAATCTGAATTTTCGCTAATTACTTCGTCAATCGCGACCTTCTTGCACTGCCTTAATCGGAACACTAATTACTCCTCAATCTCGTCTGATCCTCGTCTTCCTCCTATTAACACTTCTGATTGTCTTTTGTCCATCAATTCTTAAATTTGATTTCAGACTTCAATAGCCTTAGGCTCTAATACCAGTCGTTGCCCAAAATTCTTCAAACAAGCAATAAAATAACAAACTATGATTAACGAATTGTCTCCATGTAGGGTTACACTGATTCGATTAAGTACAAGACACTAAACATAGTTTTAACTACTTAAAATACATTTGACATGAGCTTTACAACCAAACATCTTTAGGTGTTCTAAATTAGGCTTCTTTTCAAAGATTTTGTTGGTGTTCGGATCAAGATGTATGCTTAACGTCGTACATTTTCTCCCCACACAGCCATCGAGGTAGCTTCATACCCTTTAGAATTGATTTATTCGCACCAATGGTTTGGTTTCAGCATTCAACAGCACCAATGTGTTATGGCTTCTATGGCTCTTAGAAACTGATTTTTTTTCCATTCTTACATGGTTGAATTTGGGAGACGGCCAGGTGGACGATGGTCCAAGGCATGGTCTCCCGAGGACCTGGATATTTCTAAAGGATACTACCTTAATATCCGTTTATATGGGGTTGCATATCCAACAAAATATCCCTCTTCAGCTTTCGGTCTAAACTTCTCTGTCGGATTCAGCATTGTACAAGGTGCCCCAAAAGGTTCTAGATACTCTGAATTCGGCTTTCGTCTATTTAACAGTTCATAAGAAGTTTTGCCGAACTTTTTCACTGTCAATACATGATTCAAGGTATAACAAGTTGCGTAAATGGCTTCATTCCAGAACATCACTGGAAGATTTGAGTCCGCAAGCATTGTTCGTGACGTTTCTATTATAGTCCTATTTTTCCTTTCTGCAACACCGTTCTGCTGCGGAGTGTATGATGCACTATACTCGTGATGAATTCCTTTGTCTTCACAGAGTGCATCCATCTGAGAATTCTTGAACTCCGTCTCGTTGTCACTACGAATTCGTTTGATCTTTAAGCCGTAGATGTTTTCCAACCGGGTGAATAGAACCTTCAAGTTATTAAACGTTTCACTTTTGTGTTGCATGCACATAACCCACGAGAATCTTGAGTAGTCGTCTATAACCACAAGACAGTAAAGCTCTCCACAATGACTCTTACGCTTGACAGGTCCGAAAAGACCCATATGCAAACGCTCAAGTGGCAATTCTAAAGAGTTCACTTTCTTTGGTTTGTGGGACTGTTTGTGCTGTTTCCCTTTCTTGCAACTCACACATTTGTCATTTAGATGAAAATGCTTCACATTAACCCCTTCTACAAGCCCGTTCTTCACCAAATGATTCATCTTCCTTAGGTGAATGTGCCCCATCCTTCTGTGCCACATAATAGATTCTTTCTCGGTAGCTTTGGATAGAAAGCATGTGACTTGGCCCTGGGTTGTCATTGCCTTGCTCATATCAAGAATGTATAGATTGTTCACTCTTGGTGCCTTCAACATGATCCATTCTTTTGGTATGACGAAACCGGGTTTAAGAATATAGCAAGATTTATCATCAAAGTGAACAGAAAAATGTTTGTCACAAATCTGACTAAGGGGTTGTTTGGTAACCTCTTAATCAGCCTCTTAACCATTCAGTTCGGAATCATTCAGCATTCAGACTGTTTGTTTCAGCATCTGAATGGAATGATTGAGTGCTGAACCATTAAGCTAATAAGGGATGCTGAATGATTCAGCTCTTAACCATTCAGAGCCTCTTAACCATTCAGATCATCTTAATGATTCAGCATTTAATCAACCAAAAAGTCCCTAACACTTAATAGATTATAATCAATTTGCTTCACATAAGATATTCTTTCAAAACTCACGATCCCATTGCTAACACTCCCTTCCATCGTTATGTAACCTCCTTTGTTTCCCGCAAACGCCACATATCCACCATTAATGTTCTTGATGTCGAATAGCAACGTTAAATCTCCGGTCATGTGTCCAGAAGCTCCACTGTCGACAATCCAAAGACTGCTAACAGGGCCAGCTGGAGCTCCCTGCACATTTCACAAACAAAGTTAGTTTTTAAGAGGGACCCAAGCCTGTTTGGTCTTGGGTCTTTGAATGTTAGACTTCAAAGAATCACTCTCAGAAACACTTGATTTCGAATCAACCTTTTTCTGGTTATGTAAACCTTTCAAATTCTCAGTTTTCTCATTGGAAGTTGATGTGGAAGCACCTGGAAAACCCATTGGTGTCCAAGATTGTTCGGAACGTTTGAGAATCCTAATCTAAGATTTTTGTGTCTCATTAGGTTTCTTTGTGTCGTTCATAAATGAAACTTTCTTGGTTACCTTATCTGATTTCTTTCGAATCTTAATACTTCTGATTGCGACCTTCTTGCACTGCCTTAATCGGAACACTAACTAATCCTCAATCTCGTCTGATCGTCTTCCTCCTATTAATACTTCTGATTGTCTTTTGTCCATCGATTCTTAAATTTAATTTCAGTCTTCAAGAGCCTTAGGCTCTGATACCAGTCGTTGCCCAAAATTCTTCAAACAAGCAATAAAATAACAAACTATGATTAACGAATTGTCTCCATGTAGGGTTACACCGATTCGATGAAGTACAGACACTAAACATAGTTTTAACTACTTAAAATACATTTGACATGAGCTTTACAACCAAACATCTTTAGGTGTTCTAAATTAGGCTTCTTTTCAAAGATTTTGTTGGTGTTCGGATCAAGATGTATGCTTAATGTCGTACACTTTCTCCCCACAAAGCCATCGAGGTAGCTTCATAGCCTTTAGAATTGATTTATTAGCACCAATGGTTTGGTTTCGGCATTCAAGAGCACCATTCTGTTATGGCTTTTATGGCTCTTAGAAACCCTTTTTTCCATTCTTGTTGCAGCCCTACAGTCTTGTTTGGTGGTGTTTCTATACATGGCTGAATTTGGGAGAGGGCGAGGTGGATGATGGCGCAAGGCATGGTCTCCCGAGGACCTGGATATTTTCTCGTCATTTGATTGGCCACACGTCGCTTTCACGTTGTCCTTTTTGTCTATTTTGTGCTGGCAGACCTGATGTGGTGTTTGGGCCCCCGCAAAGTAGTTGTCTGGCCAATTATTCATGTTTTTGGTTGTGATATGGGTTTTTCTTGGGTCCACAGGGGTCCAAGACAAATATCTCTTCACCTACTAAAGACTCTTAACCATTCAAGTCTGATTCAGCACTTAATCAACCAAACAGCCCCTTAGTGAATCTTGGATCTTGTGAAAGAAATTCGGTGGCTTGATATTCCTGAAGTTGCGAGTCTGTCGATCTTCCAATGGCAAGTTCTTAGTATGTTCCTGACCAAGGCTGTTGTTATGTTGTTCCTTAGGGTCGATTAACTAAATGTAAAAACCACCTAAAGTGATTATCTTGATAATAGTAGAGTGAGCCTGCTATTGGATAATACTGAAGCTGCTGTTGTTTACATCCCTGTTTGGTGAGTACCATGCTGATAAAAGCTTTCCTGAGCTACTCAAACAATCTGTTCGGATATAAGCTACTGTACACGATCGAATAACCAGAAAACAGCTTGCTGCTGTCAACTGCAGACCTGCTGTTGCACTTGGTCATCGCTGCTGATGATGAGGATCGGCGCATGCTCTGATTTTATCAGTTGTATAGATACAGTACAAAAGAGTTATAGAAATCTCACAATCGCTCTAGTTGATCTCACACATGGTTTAAAAAAAACGCTTGAGGCGTGCGCCTCGAGGCGCGCCTCGAGGCGATTCGGTCTGAAAACGCTTCTGAGGCGGCGCCTCAGGTGTTTGAACAGTGGTATGCGCCTCACAGGACTGAGGCGTTATGAAAAGTTGCGCCTCAGGTGCGCCTCAGGGGGTTTTCAGGTATATTTTTTGTGTTTTCGACTTTTTGTGACATTTTGTCTTTTTTATGCGTGTTTTTGATGAATTTGATGATGAAATTAGTTAGCATTTTATTTTTTGAAAGATATATAATTATTTATTTAATTTTTTAATTCCGCCTCGGGCTTACGCCTCGGTTCGCCTCGAGGCTTACGCCTCGTGAGGCGAAGGGAAAACGCCTCGAGGCTCGTTTCCGTTCTTTTAAACTTTGATCTCACATGTAAAAAAAATAATGAATAAATAAATTAAAAAAATTACAAGATAGACATAGTTTTATCTAAAAATGAGCATGATAATATTGAATGGAATCAAAATTTACTGGATTGGGTATCTTGGGTCAGATCAGACATAGTTGTTATTGCTGCATAAAGGGTGATTCATGTTTTTGGCTTCTATTTACAGAAGACATAAGTCAACTTAAGTCAATAGTCAAATGCAGTTACAAGAATAGCAATTGGGAGTAGTTGCTGATGTGTTGTTAGGCTGCTGATATTAATAGTGTGAAATTGGTCAACAAGCACGAATATAGAATTGATTCTTGTGAATGAATATCCATAAAAGAGAGACGTCGTAAGGTGATCTGTACGACTGTACCCTATAAGTATTGATATGATTTGCTTTATGCTAACAAAAAGACAAGATAAATAATAAAATCTCTAAGACAATGAAATAATAAAATAGACTATAGTTATAAGATTTGTATACAAGAACAATGAAATGTCAAATTCTTAGATATGCTATTAAAATATTTGTATTCATATATTTTCTTTTGCTCAACAAAATATGGCAAAAAGATTTTATAAAACTAGCTACTATCTATGCATCATGTACAAGTAACCGCTCATCGATATTAACACGACAAATAGGGCATTTTTTACACTTCTGAGAACATTTACTGCACAAATAGAGGTCATAATAAATCATGATAATAATTAGAAAAAATGTTAATAAATAAAAGTAAGAAGAATGAAGAGTACCTGCAAAGGACCCAATGCCGGCATGGAAGGAGTACTACGCTTAATTCTCTATCAAAGCAGACCCGACACAAAACTTTTTCCTGGCATTATTTCTTTAAATCAGATTCAAAATGCAACAATATTCATATTACAAAACTAAACAGATGAATATTTTTTTTTTACATTTTGGATTCTTTCATACTCTTGTTGGCTGATATTTGTGATTTCAGTCTGCTCACAAAGTGCAGCTTGAAGTCTACAAACCTGAAAGGAATCAAGGATGAATAAACAGTTGGTCAATTAAAGAATAACTTTTTAACCGCTAATCACCATGTCTATATGTTGTTGTAAATGATAAAAATAGAAGACTTTGAAGATAAATAAAGAGAATAAAAAGCTGGTTTTACCTCTTCAGCGAGATCCTTTTTCGGCAGTTTCTTTACTACTTCAGGTGGATATCCACTGAAAGTGTTATAACTGTGCAGAAATTAACATATTGAGAAGCTATATCAAAGCATGTTAAAATAGTCACTTACGTAATTGTGCCACATCAGCAGCGCAGCTGCTATTTACAGGTTTTACCTCAATTTCTATTTGTATCAGTGTCAAGCCAAAAGATTTTAGTAAAAAACATGAAACATGTCAAATAGTGAAAGGTTCAAACAGGGTTAAACTCGTACAAAGTCTATTCTTAATGCATATAACCTCTAAACTTGATTTTGTATTATTTTGTACTATTGTTTGGGTAATCATAAAAACATACTAGTTTTTGAAAGAAAATTATACGGATTGAAAGGTTCACCCGACCCGTTAAGACACGTTCTGAATTATGACACGTTTCAGCACAAGCCCGTTTTTACCCATTACCAAACAATTCGTGTTCTTGAAATTTTATTTTACTCGAATGGATTTTTTAAGTATTACAGTGTTAATAATACCTACCCGGATGCGCCAGCATGGTAAAGCCGTGCTTGTTCTTCTCGACTTTCTTCATCAATGGACCACCAACCAAGCAACCTATGCATAAAATATATCATAAAGAAAACACAACTTGATAAGTGACTTTGACTAAGGTTTGGTCAACACTCTATAAATTCTTCTGATGCCACAGTGTTTACCTAGAGCCACCGTACAAAAACCCAAAGCAGTCATGAGCTTCAGCAGAAAAGTCTAAAGATCGTCGCCCTGTTTGGGGCCCGGTATTTAGTAAGTTGATATATTCGTCCACCAATTTAGTTGCTGAAAAGACAACTCCGGTTCCTTGCAGTACAAGTAAAGGAGAGAAGACAATGGGTAGAGAGATAAAACTAGCAGCAGCAGGTGTTCTCTGAAACTCGAAATGACTATAACTTACATTCAAAGGTGAGTAACTTTGGTCTAATTTGTTTTACAAGTGACCAACTTTGTCTCACACATCCAAAAACTGGCAACGAAAAAGAGAGTATTTTTCTGAAGGATTTATGAGTGTGGTGCTTTTAATCATAGTTATCAAAGGCGTGAGGCGCACTCAAGGCGCTTAGGCTCCGCCTGTGGCCTAGGCGAGAAGCGCAAAAAAAGCGCATATAGAAAAATAAAAAAAAAATCACCAAATCATTACAAATAACAATCATCTTATAAAATAATATAAATATAAACTGACTGATTTAGCCATATCTGCTAAAAGGATTAACACGCATTTGATAACTATGTAGTAGACAAAATCAGTTGATGGTAAATCAATGAGTTGAGGGGTTCATATATTGGAGAATAATTCAATATCTATACGTGTTTTAAAAATCAAATATATTTAAAAAAGATTTGATTGAGATATAGATATATCTCTATAAATTGGTAAGTATTTGGTCGATTATATTTGTCAGGGGATTAGGTTTTAAAAATCAGACCGTGGCTTTTTTATCTAGGAGGGAAAAGCGGGATCTGGTGGCTTCTAGGAAATTGGTCGCCTAGGCAGTCAAGGCGATGGCTTTTGATAACTATGCTTTTAATCAAAATTATTGAAACGTATTGGTTTCATTTCGAGGCAAAAAGATGATGGCTACCTAAGTTGGTAAGTCATTTATAAATTTACCCATCCTAAAGTGGTACAAAATTAAACAATTTTTTAACATACCTCTAAGTGCATACAAAGAAGTATTTGAAACACAATAATGGGAACTTTTGTTATGTGACCACCGAGATATTGCAATCGATGTATTCTATCCTCAGGGATATTATTTGAAGAATCCAATAGGTCACTATTCCAGTAATTGTATCTAATATCTGATGATGACGATGAGGTGGCATAATGTGATTGGTGATTTCTATGAATGGCTGGATTAGACCACTTTGTGCAAACAAGGAATGCAAAGCACTCTGCAATTCTGTGGAGAACAAAATGCAGCCAATGAAAACATGCAAGTTAGCTAATAAGGTAACCCACTCGGGTCTCATTTCTGTTTCAGGTAACAGTTCATAAAAAAACATTATTTTGCTGAATTCACACAAGGGAAAGCTGCACAAAATAGTAACAACTTTCAAAAGTGTTCCAGTTGGGTCACTCGTACATTTTTTGTCACAATTAGGTCACTAAACATTCAGATCGAGTGTTGTCGGATTTTTTATATGTCAAGAAAGAAATGGAGGCGAAGATGCTGAGGTCGGGATTTTTAATTTATATGATAATATTAAAAAAATATAAAACATGTTAATTATTTAAAAATAAAAAAAAATATGATAAAATCCATGTCATCACTTGACATCACCACGGTTACCTTTGAAATAGGTGTAAAAGCCATCAATGAAAATAAAATATCGATGTTGAGTGACCTAATTGGAACACATTTGAAGCTTGGTTACTATTCTACAAAGTTACCCCTAAAAATTACCCTGATGAGAACATCTTTAATGTTTTAAGTCTTTTGGTGGATGTGAATCTATCAAACTGTTATACCCAAAACAGAATTCAGACCAAAGTTTGTTACTTTTTATACCATTTGTCGATTAAAAAAGAACAGAAATTTTGCCAACATAAGGACAATACCCGAAATTTATGAACAAGTCCCACCAGCCTAACGCGCCTATATCGCCTGCTAAATAAAAGTAATCCAATCAGAATGTTGTAAAGCATTCATTTCTTTCTCAAATATAAAGGAATGTCTTGTAGGTACAATGATGCCAATTCTAAACAACAATTTAAGTAGATAATTGTGGGAACCGCATAAACACTTGTAGATAGTGTTTTAACTGTGGTACATAAGCAGATTATGTAACCGCATAATCCACTCTTTCCTCACTCATTATATGTGTTCAGCACTAACTACAAGCTCTTATGCTGTTCTCTACTTATTACTGATTTTGTATTGAATGCGGCCCTATATATATTACGTAGTAATATAGTCATTTGAGAATATTACCACATAGCTTCAAAAGCGTGAACAAGGTAGCGGCAATGAAGAAGATCATGGAAATACATATCCAAAAATGCTAAAAAGAAAGATCAAAATGCTAGTTAGTAGTAGTATTCAATAATTACGAGCAAGATTCATGCTAACATAAATATCCATTACAAGAAAAATGCACAACTTCATTAATTTTATTTTTTAGCACATTGAGTGTAATTTATGAAAGCGATACTAGCAAAAGCAGTGTGACTTACAGGAAGAGTCTCCCATATCGCTTCATCAGTCAAATGTTCTTCATTTACTGGTAGTAAGGCCTTGCACATTCTGTACATATTACAAATCTTGTTTTCAGATTATAGGGTTATTTATGTCAATATACATTTAAGTAGCACAATCTAATAATCTAAAACATAAAGCACCTCACATTGTCGACAAGAATTATTATCTCGAATGCCAACAAAGGAAGAAAGACAATCTTCAAGCTTACAGCCGGAACTTTCATAACTGCAAAACTAAAAGTAATAAGCTCCTCGGAATTTTAACAGACACACTATAACCAAAGGTAACATTTTGTTTTATTTACATAAACTAAGAATGATAAAGCTAAACCGAATGCAAAGCTTTATAGAGAAATAATATATAAAGGGGTCCTTGGTTTGTTTGAATTCAATAGAATAGGAATCTGAATTTTATTCCTAACATTTCTCGTCCGCATAATTCATTGGAACTGAAATATGAATAATTATGTAAAAAGTTGCATTAAAAACTAATACCTAATATAAAAATATTAATGAGCCAAACGCCCCCTAACAGTTTAACTAATGAACAACTTAGATATCAAACAACCAACAAGAACCGTGGATCCAAAACTTCAAAAACCTAAGGAAACTAAACAAATGTATTCATTACCTACCATAGACACTCTCCAAAAAGATGCAAAGAAGCAGTTCAAACGCAATAAGCAAAGCCATGCCCACAACTGCATGACATGGTGCCCACTGCACAAACGGAGATAACATTACATGCTAAATATCAAGAATTAACATAAATTAGAATTAAAAAACACCATACATGACGGTTTCGGGGAGTTGATGGTGCCGGCAAAGAGAATCTCCCTCGAGCTACAACTAAATGAAATACAAAAAGCGGAGAGAACACAATCCTGCACAATAATAAATGCAATTTACTCTGTTTCAAAAATCCCCATTATGTCAACAACATACATCAGATAATATATCACATTGTAAGCAGATAACAATGTTTCCCACAACAACAAAAAAATAAAAAATAATAAGTCCATTATTAATCCAACTAAACAATGCCAAATTTTCAGGTCAAACATACAATAGAAGAGAACAACTTACTGATCAATATGGATACTGATTATAACGCTAACCAAGGTGTTAACTTTAAGGTAACTTAACCTTAAATAAAACATCGAAGAACATGAATTAAATTAAATTAATTCAAAATAATAAAAGAAACATAAACATAAAAGAAGCAGAAGTTGCAATTTACTTTGTTTCACAAATCCCCATTCTATCAAGAACAAACTTCATTGTAGATTATATCAGTTTGTCAGCAGAATGGGCTGTCAATTTCAAGCACGGACACGACAACAGGACACGAACCGACACGACCTCAACAAGTTTCGTGTTTGATCTTAACAGGTTTCGTGTCTTAAATATGTCGGCATGATAAGACCTTTTAAATTTCGTGTCTAAACATGTTGAAGAAATGTTAACATGTTAAGCACCCATTCGGACATGTTAAATAACTTTTATTTAAAAAAATAGGATGTGGGTGGGGGTTTTATTGACATTCGCGACCTCACAATTGAAAAAGCCCTAATTTTGAAATCGCACTCACATTCTCCCTCTCTCAGTCTCTCTTAGCCCCACCGTCAATCACATTCACGGCCCTGAAAACCTCACTGTCACCGGTCACCTCACCGTTATCGTGTCTTATCGCGTTAACACGTTATAAACAGGTTCATGTTTTGAAAAAAGAAAAAAGACACGCAAAGTTATCGTGTTTGTGTCTAGCCCCTCAGGTCATCATGTCTTGTCCTGTCGTGTCTTAACGTCTTGTGTCTGACACGATATGCCAACCCTTAAGCAGATAACATTCTTGCCCATAACAACAAAAAGATAAAAAATAAATAAGCCCATCAAACAACATACAATAGAATAGTACAAATTACTACTCCTTCCATTAATTCAACAAAAAGGGGGGCAGTTAATTAGCATATCATGAGTTCATGGAAGTAAACAATAAATTAATTAAAAAAGAATAAAAGAAACAAAAACTAACCACCAAGAAGAGAAGATATGATGATTCAATTTAAGAACCAACAAAAGGGTGAAGGAGAAGAGTAAAGTATGAGCAGAGAAAGCTTGTAAAGATTTTGCTATCCTGCGCCACCTCATTAATCTTGTTGCAGAATATTGACGAGGAAGACGATGATTGGTTTAATTGTATGGGATATTGTTTATAGATTGCGATGATCGCATAGACGGGTGAAGGCCGAAGGGTATAAGGAAAAAAAAAATTCAATTCTTGAAAAAAAATGGAGAAAATTGTTAAAAACAATCCTATTCATGTTTGGCAATAACTTTTGAGAGCTTTTAGAAAATTCAAGTTTCAAGCTTTTAAGAAAAGCAGGAGCTCGAAACTTTTAGGTTATTGAAAAAGCTTTATAGTGAAAAGCTACTAGTACTAGTTTTTAAGAAAAAAACTCTACTAACTACAAGCTTTTAATTAGTAAATGACACAAATACTCATTCTATTTTAAAAATAAAATAGAGAAAATTACAATTTTTGTCCTTTAGAAACATCAAAATTATGGACTGGGTCCTTTAAAACTTTTACTTTCAGTCTTTATCCTTTATATGAAAAGTTGTCACGCCTTTTGTCCTTTTCACTAACTGGGTTAGAAAATCTCAATTAAGTTAAGTCATGTGCAAGGCACATGAGGGCAAACTGGTCTTTTTACCTCTAAAGGACAATTCTTGTAATTTAATATAAAGATATTAACTGTTGACTGCTCCATTGACCTCTGTTGACCATCATCTTCACCCAACAACAGCCAACAGCCAACAACCACCACCCACTATCAAGCCATCATCAGCATCATTCCCGTCACCTGCAACCACCGTAACCCCTACCACCATCACCGTCGGCTTCAATCACCACCACAACCACCATCTTCCATCCAACACCATTGACAACAACCATAGCCAATCACCACTATAATTATTAGAAAGGAGGGGGTTTTACCTTTGATAACAGATCTGACCCGATCAGAACCTCACCCGAACCCACAACTCGACCAACACACTTCCATTCAGCACCATCCCCAATTACTCCTGCCACCACCATGATCAAACCCTTACTGCCATCATACAAACCCATTGTGAACCGCCGAAACCACTACCATCTGAAAACCCCTTCAACCACCACTACTTCCAATAATCATTTCAGCAATAATTGATGTGGGATTGGGGTTTTTACCTGGGTTTCAATCGGAGCAGAGGGTGTCACCGCCGCCGCCGCTGGAAGCACCATAGTTCCTCCTCCTCCTTGCCTTGAGTCTCCTTCTTTCTATAATTCTTCTCCTCGATTCTTCTGGATCTGCCTCTTTCTCTTTCTATAACAATAATGGCTAGTGGTAGCGGTGAGGGTGGGGGTTGAAGGAGACCCGACGGCCGGAGCTCCGCCGCTGGCGGTGGCCGGAGGTCCTTCACCTTCCTGCTTTCTCTCTCTCACTAATACTCTCTTTCTCTCTCTAAGTTTGGGGGTGTTGTGAAGAAAAATGGAGAGGAAGGATCTAATTTTTAGGGTTTTTGATTGATTTGGGGGTAAAATTTGGGGGAGATGGAAGTAATAAATCAGATTTTATAAGGGATTAAAATGGCTGGTGAAATTACGTTTATACCCTCACATGCATTGCATGTGGGGTGACTTAACTGATTATACTAACTGGGTTAAGTGTAAAGGACAAAAGGCGTGACAACTTTTCATATAAAGGATAAAGACTGAAAGTAAAAGTTTTAAAGGACCCAGTCCATAATTTTGATGTTTCTAAAGGACAAAAATTGTAATTTTCTCAATAAAATAAAAACCTTATTTACAACATTTTAATTATGCCCATTTTGGTCATTTTACACATTTTATTAAAAGCTCCAGCTACTCTACCAAACACCAAAATATATTTAAAAAGCTTCCAACTACCAGCTTCTAGATACCAGCCACCAGCTAGTTTTGTCAAACATACCCTCAATGTCGCTTGAATGAGTTCAATTGGACTCAATTTGATACTCGGATTTTCTATTTTTTTCACTATGTATTTGATCCTAACCCATAACAAGAAAGATTTTAGGTTTAACTACGGTTGTAGTTAGTCTATGTGTGATAAATCTAATATGACGTGATAAAATGTGTTGTGTGTTATAACATAGTAATTTATTTACTAAAATATGAGAAAACGACAATTTTTTTAATGTGAATAAGAATGAAAATATATTTAAAAATGTACGTTTGGATGAGGAGCAGAGACAGAAGCCACCATTGCAGTGCATGATTGATGTGGTGATCTTGAAGGTGTGGCTTTTGTTGAAAAGTATTGGTTTTATTCAATTCTGCTTTGGATGAAAATAGAATTCATATTTACTGGGTTTAATATGATTAGTGGGTTATCTAGACATGATTAATGAGTTATCTGAACACATTGTGTTTTTTTTCTTCTATGAACAAAAACCCACTAAAATAAGTCGTTTTTTTTCGTTTTTTGTATAATACTATGGTATTCGTTGGAACGATAATAAGATGATTGATAATTTGGTGTAACTTTTAAAAAAAAAAAATCTTGTAGTTAAAATTGTTAACGTTTAAAAATTATAGAGGGAAACATGAGAAAGAAAAAAAACTTTTTGAGGGAAATAAGGGGGGAAGAAGCTTCACTTAGTGCTATGTGTCACTTAAGGGTATTTTTATTTTATTTTTTTTAGTAAACCCTACCTAATGTCATGTGGCACAAATGAACGTCATGTCAGCAATTTAGGTTTTTTTTAATTATTATTATTATACACACACATAGGGCTGTAAAATGTTCAGTGAAGAGTTCGTAAACTATTCGGCGAGAAGTTTGTTTGTGTTCATTCATTTACTAAATAATCAACACAAACAATAAATTTTGTTCGTTTAGTTAAACAATCGAACATGAACAGAGGCCGTATTCGTTTATTTATGTTCGTGAACATTCGGTAACGTTCGTTTATGTTTGTTTGTGTACAATAGTTCATTGGGGTCTTTAACTTTTTTTTATTTTTAAGTTAAGTATTTCAAATTTCCAAGGTAGATTATTTAATATGCTAATTTTGATTACTTTAACTATTTTGATTAACTATTATTTTTTGTGGATTAAACAAGGATTTCAAGTTTAATATGAAAATTTTGTGTTTTTATGAGACTTTATGTGATCAAGATCATCTCAAGTATATTTGGTTAACTGGATTAGTATATTTTGTTTGGCCCCATGTTCGTGATGAAAAATGTTAATTTTCGGAATATATTACATGTTAGTTTGTTCTCGGTTTTGTTCATTGATGCATGTTTGTGTTCGTTTACGTTCATTTGTGTTTGTTTGTGTTCGCTTTTGTCCGACACCTAAATTTAATAAATAATACAATGAACACGGACAAAAATCTCGTTCGGTAACTGTTCATGAATAGTTCGTGAACACGTTATTTCCTTAAGAAACGAACACGAACAAAAAATCTCATTCGGTAAGTGTTCATGAACAGTTCGTGAACATGTTATTTCCTTAACAAACGAACACAAACATCGTTTGATTCTTTTACAACCCTATATAAGACACACTTGTTTATGAAGTGAATAAGAAATGGTGAAGAAAGAGTAGTCTAATTGCAAGATCTGCCGAAAGAAACATGATAAGAGTATGTCATATTAGTCTCATGACCAAGGGCGGATTTTACTTGGGGCTAATTTGGGCTTCAGCTTTCAGTTTTTTTTTTATTTCATAGTGTAAATTTCATCAAAAATTTATATGTATTGAGTATCCCCTATTTTTTCCCTTAAACTTATGCCACCTATTTAAAAGCTCAAGATCTGCAATGTCTCATAAATGCATTTTTTAGATTACTTGGTTAACCAGATTAAGTGTGGGATGAATATGACTGTGAACAAGAAAAATTTGTATTGGTGGAGAATACAAAAACATTTTTCATATAATTAAGGGTGTGAATTTCTGACTAGACACGAACGTTAAGTCTAAAAGGGTTTGGGTTTATTTCAGGTTGAACCTGTCAAACCGTTTAGCCAAGCAGGTCAGATTTGGGTCATCTAATGAGTTAGCAGGTTGACCCGTTTAACCCATTTATATTATAATTTTTTTTGTTGTGTAATTTATTTCATAGTATATTAAATTAAAAAGTAAATGACACTAGCTTTAATAATAACAATATATAACGTTTTATAAAGTTTTAGTTTTAAAACAAATATTATATGAAAAAAAAACAAATTTCAGGTCAAACAAATGGTGTTCGGGCCCTTGAATTTTCGGGCTATGTTCATGTTTATATGTCTGGCCTAATTTTCAGGTTCGGGTCAGTTTCAGGTTTATGTAAAATGTTGCATTGTCAATTCCGAAGATATATATATTATCTTATTAAGGAGGAGTGATGTACAACATGGTAATTTGCATTTTCATACAACTTAACAAGCAATATGTACAACATATTTAAACAAGAAATTTAAGGGTATTATAGGCATGGTTGTGACAATTAAAACACTTATAAGGGTAGAATAGTAAATTTAACATAATCTAATACCTCACATCCTAAAATCTTATCCCAATTCTACCCTCATCTCCAAGTTTTAGAACACAAAATACAACCTATAATGCATCTTAAATGTAAGACCATTCAACCTCTCATATTCATCAACCCCTCATAATCATCAACTTTTCATCATCATCATCATCATCAATTTAGTAGTAACTCATCTCTCTCTCTCTCTCTCTATCTATTTCTCTCTCTCTTGTCTAAGAATTTGAAGTTCGTTTTCTACTAGTGAGTTCTTGATAATCTGGGTTTTGTTTGTGTCTTGATTGTTGTTAATTAATCGTATTATGGTTTGTTGGTTCATTACTTTTCATGAATCTTGATAGTGGTTGGTTATGGTTTTTTATGATATCTTTTGATGAATATTTAATGAGATTTTAATATTTTGAATTTGTTTTTTTATAAAGATTGTGCAACGAATGGATGATACGAATTCTTTTTATTGTATTTTATTTTTATTTGATGCAGATGACTTGTTTGAAAATATTATAAAGCCTGCTAAAAAATTGAATATGCGATATGAATAATAGGTGTTTTTTTTATAAAGATTGTCGAGATGTAACGCGTCTTACATGAACACAAGGTAAGTTAAATGGATGATACGAATCTTTTTATTGTATTTTATTTTTATTTGATGCAGATGACTTGTTTGATAATATTATAAAGCCTGCTAAAAAATTATGTGATATGAATATTAAGTGTTTCAGTTGGGCAAAATAGGATGACTTTGGTGATCTTAACTAGAACATCATCAATGCTAATGGTTTGCTAGGTTTACTATCATAATTTAATCTATGCGATTAAAATCAGTGGTCTTTATCACTTTGTTTTTGTTTTTTTTTTTTTGTAGAAAAGAACAATCCCTTCTAAGAAACCACTGGTTTCGGTTCGTCGACCCGTTACAAGGTGAGTAATATGCCCATTTTTTAGTTCTTGTTTTTATTGGAAAGGAATAATTTATAATATCACAATTTTGCTGTTACTGTAGGGGATTTATTGCACAAATCACTACCAAAAACTACATATTGTTGCCTATTAGATGAATTAAAGTTTGGATTTATAATTGTAACAATATGACACTATGACGTATCACCAGAAACACGATTACAAAAATATTTGTTTGACCTTTTGACTCAAACATGTTGGATGCCTTGTGGGCTGAAACGAGCTGGGCTACAGGGTGTACTGTGTGCATAGACACATAGGTGAGATTCATATATACATTGCACATGCTGTTCATTAGCCTTATTGAAAAAACTTTACGTTCTGTTAACTATGTGAATAATGCTTTTGGGATGTTACATATAATATTACTTAATAGATATTCATAAAATCGTGTAATATTATTTGATTATGTCTAATTAATGTTATTTTTAGTTGTTTTACATATTAGAAGCTACCTCAAGATTCTGTGAAGGTTATTATTATACTAGTGGTGATGCCCGAGCGTTGCAGCGGGTTCGTTACACAAGAAAAATATTGAACATAGTATTGTGATCACCTGAAAGAGTTTCGCCAGCCTCAACACCTTTGTAACCGCATTTGCATGCCAAATTTATATTTTCTTTCGCATACCTAAAATCCATATATATATGAATTTAGATTAAAATGACAATTTGTTCATATGATTATATCGTATTTTAAAATGCATAAATTCTTAATCAACGAATAATCTTGTAAATGTCAAACAAACGATTGTAGTCGGTCCATAAATAAATAACAATGTAAAGAAAAAAACTTACTTATTGACGCAGGTGGAAATATCATCACAATCCTTCCAAGAGGTCACATCATCGGACCATAATCCCTAACGATTCATAATACGATATACAAATTTGTTTTTATAAAATTAAAGATTTTATATATTTATGTAATTAGTTTCTTACATGAGTGAAATTAGCTTGAATGGCCTTTTGTAGAGACTCCATATTCTTGTCATAGAATTGTGCTACAGTTGTAAAAATTATCTCTCTGTCTCATACATGTTTTAATTTTAGCATCAACCTTATAAAATTATAATCCACAAAATATAATTAAAAATTATATATAAATATTACCGGTAAGTTACCATTCTATCCTTAAATTAAATTAAGACCGGACGACTTTATTAGTTTTTTTTAAGAACTAGAAAAAATGAACTTTAGAGTCCAAACTCTAAGGTTCATCCGACAACGGATGCTTCCTCACCCTTCAGGCATGTACAATACGATGCCCATGTCCATCCGTCAACCCTGCCCATGTCTAACCGTCAACCCTACTTGGTGGTGTTCTAAAAAAAATAGTTTTCTAAAGCAAATGCGTTAACTTTTTAAAGATGAATCTAAATGTAAAACAAATAATATTTTTGAGTTTATTGAATTAGTATTTTATAATTATAGTTATTAAATTAGTTAACAAATTTACGTTGTGGATACTTACATGGTGCAGATTATATTTATGCCTGAACCATCGCAAATCAATGGTATTTCCCCCTTCGTCGCTAGTGAATCCAACATGCATTGGCTGATAATTTAAATGATTTAATTAATTTTCAAGAATATGAATTTGCCAAAAAAAATATTAAAAAAGTGGAATACCTGATGAATGTCCCCCATGAAGTTTTTTACGTTTGATGTTCAAGATACTCTGGCTTTCTTTGAAGCGTATTCGTTGACGAAGACGAAGAAGTATGTTCTTAGAGGTATAGTGTTTACTACTCTATGGTCGATATGGAATGAACGGAACGCTCGAATATTTGATGATAAGTCGAAAAGAGCCTCTGAAGTAGTCGAAATCATCAAATCCACTTCGTTTTTTTGGATTCGTAGTAGGACTAGATTTAAAAATATGGATTGGAGAATTTGGTGTAATTATCCGTTGGATGTGATGTAGTCGTTTTTTTGCCCGGTGGTCCTTATTTTGAGGACCGCTTATGGCGTTTTTTTTAATGAAATTTACCTTACAAAAAAAAATGTCCCCCATGAAGTGTGATACAAATAACAAGGCCTCGTTCATATTATCTGCATTCACAAGCAAGTATATTATCATTTAATGGACAATTCAATTGGATGATTCATTGAATTGGTTTCATTAAATCATTCATAAATAGTAGTAATAACATTTAGATTGGGGGTTAAGACTTTGTATGAAGGAAAAGTGTTGCATTATTATTTTGTACAATTGCTACTAAAGGTAGTACCCAAGGGTATAAATGGAACAAAGAGGGTAAAAATTTGAAGATTACACTTGAGACTTTTGGAATGCCATCTTAACTTTGACACTTTAGACATATTTGCCCATGCATCCTCCTTTATAATGTTGTATAGATATTTACTCAATACTTGTGGAGTTTGTGATCTTTATTAGTGTACATACCATGTTTCCTGTTATAGCAAAAGGCAATGGGCACATTTAAATTACTTTGTTGATTCTTGAACCTGTCTGATCCGTTTACTTTTAAAGTTTTCTTACTTGACCCATTAAACATGACCTAAATCTAAAAATATATAAGTGAATGCTTGAATTATTGAGAAAATAATTTTTTAGTAAGTCATAAACTATTTCAGTTTTGCTACTATTAAGTATAAGTGTATCTATCCGACCCATCTTAACTCAACATCTTTTTTAAACTTTGATCAAATACTATGCACATCAACTGAACCATAATGAACCTTTTCAGCCAGTACAAAAAAATTAGATATTTTAAAACACTTTCTTGAAGAGCATACCACTTAGACAAAGATGAAAGAACCTTGAAACTTATATGTTCTCTAATATGCAGGGTCATGTTGGGAAAACAATTGCATGTGAGTCTTTTCTTATTAGAGGTATGACATATACTTTCTGATTCAACCTTTTCAGCTAAAATATGTGTATATTATTTAGTTATTCATATCATCCCAAGTATAAAAGGACTTCACTTTGATCTATTCCATTATTTTTTTCACAATTTTTACTTTGGTAAAAAAATCAACTCTTTTATCTTCGTTCATTCTCAGTTAGGCTAAATTTGTGTAAAAAAATATTCATATTCGTCACCATCATTTGACTTTATCAGATTCCAAGTAACTTTTTTTAGATTAAAAAAATATAGATTCTAGATACAATAGCAGGTATCGTTTCTCATATTATTAATTTTGTCTTTCTTTACTAAATGATATGGATTTAATTTGGTTCTTTTTACTAGGCTATGAACTTCGCGTGTCTATAACAAAATATAGTTTAAAGAAGGAAGTCACTGGTAGTAAATTAAGGAAGAAATCAGGTGAATCTAAACCTAATGCACCTTGTATTTCGTTTAAATTGAAGATAACATCAAGCATGTTGAACCTTTGTTTTAGATCGACTTTAGTTAACCTTGGATCACTAGCTCAATGAAGACCATCTTATCATTCTTGTAGATGTGCACAATAGTTTTATACTTAGGGGTTGTTTGGTTGATTAAGTGCTGAATCATTAAGAGATTTGAATGGTTAATAGGTCTGAATGGTTAAGTGCTGAATCATTAAGTTGAACCTTTAACTGGTTAGTTTTTTTTGTCCCACATTGGTAGGAGAATCTCATTAAGGTTCAACATAGTTCAGTGCTTAATAATTCATTGCTTAATGGTTCAGCAACATCCTAAGTCTTAATGATTCAGCCTTAACCATTCCATTCAGAAGTTGAAACAAACGCGTTGAATGCTGAATCATTCAGCGCTGAATGGTTCAGAGCCTCATTAAGAGGCTTACCAAACAACCCCTTAGTTTGATTAAAGGGCGATGGGTGCTGCGAAATACAATGAAACAACTATCAGGTCTTCCAATATGCAAACTGGTGATGGGAATTACATTCTTTAAATCATCTTAATCTATGTTGACTTTATCTTATATGTGTTATTGAAGGAAATATAACAATCTATTTAGTGGATTGATATATATTTACCGAAGACGGCTAAGGAGAAATGGTGGCTAAACTAAAACAAATGAGGGGTTGTATCAAAAATCTGGTGAGCAAGTTACTTCTAGAAAAGGCAAAAAAAAAAAAAAAAAAAATTAAACAACCTGTAAATTAGTCTGTTTTATCTTGATTCCAGATTTTATGGGCCCATCAGTAGCTTATTTTCCCAGCTATGCTTTTACTGCATAGTACTATGAAGGTACTTTGATACATTTTCTTATGTAGATTCAGAAGCTGTTTTATATTTCACATTGTTATATGCATGACGTAGCATCTTTATATTAAATTGTTAGTCATCTTTTTTTTTTTAATTATGATGGGGCTACCAATGATTGGAATGACTACCCACGATACCTAATGGGTGTGGAGGAGGAGCATCATGGATGATGTCCCTCCACCTCAGCTGCCACGTCAGCAAGATGTAGGAGCATCATCACCATGATGCTCCAAGGGTGTTGTTTAGGAGCATCATCACCATTAGCTTTTTCTATTTTGTTTTTTGTTTTTTAATTAATTAATATTATAATATTAATATTAAAAAAGTTAAAATTACATTAATAAACCTAAAATTACAAATAAAAAAACACTTAAATAAAACTAAAAAAAATGAACACTTAAATAAAACTAAAAAACGAACACTTAAATTAAAAAAAACTACGAATTATATTTTTTGGCGATATTCTCCTTCAATTTGAGCAAGACGGGACGGTCTTCTTTGGGATAGTCGTTGATGTTGGTTGTCATTATTCTCCATTCTTTTAGTTGCATAGCTTCATTTCTGAAACGAATTTTTTCCTCAACTTGCTTTTGCTTCAACCGAAGTTTTTCTTCAACTTCGCGTTCCTTCAGTTTTACCTTCTCTGCTTGCGTTTGACTAAATATATGTTTGAACGCTTCCAATTCGGCCACCAAACTATCCATCTTTGACCCGCTCCCACTCCCTGATGCGGCTTGTTTTTTTGTAGCCGCTTGCTTTTTAGCTTTGTTACTCCCTATGGGTCGTGGCTCCTCTGAAATGGGATCTTCCTTAAACTTCGTGTCGTCGTTTATATTAATTTGACAACGACCGGTCGACCCGCCTCCCATGCTATAGCCGCCCGAATATGAAGTTTTGGATCGTTTAGTGCTTGCAACCTCGTTTGGAACCGATGCCCATTTGGGAGATGTCTTCAAAAACATCCATGCACGAACGTGAGGGAAAACTTGCCCATGATTGTCTTCATATTTACGCATCGCCTCTTTGAAAATCATTTCCTCGTTCCACACACTTGGAGGATTCACAAACAACGGATTATAATACTTGATGAACTTACCGACTGTAGCATTCATTTTCCTCCACTTGGAACTTACGGACTCGAAGTTGCGATATGGAGGTTGCTCCATTATTTGGTGGAATTTATTGATTACTTCAATATATAAGCTATCTCACTTTTGATTGTTCCATATATTTTTAAGTAAAACGTATATTAGAGCACTTAAAAAAATAAAAAAATTGTAACACGTATTGTAAGAATTTTTTTTTTATCAACTATGGGATCTTTTGAAGTAGAAATATACGCCTTAGCTAATGCTTCTTCTTCTATTTTCGTCCATTGCCTTTTGGACGCGGGAGTTTCACGCACTTTAGCCCGACTTTTCTTTTTTTTCCCTTTCGAAGATTCGACTTGCGTTTCGGGCACGAACTCTTCTACCTCATCTTCTTCTTCTTCGGGTTCGAATGACGGTTGTCGTTGTGGTTGTTGTGACGGTTGTGGTTGTTGAGACGGTTGGAATGGCGGAGTTTGCAAAAGTTGGGTGAAAGACTTAGGTTTTGGTGCATTTGCATACGGCTAAATTGGTTAAAAGTAGTGGGGCTTTCGTGCATTTGCATTTGGGAATATTGGGTGAAAGGGTTGGGACTTTGTTGGAACCCCGAAAATGTAGCCCAACTTGGATCGATTGGCATCGTGTAACCCGGTGTCGTGAACGGGTTTGGATTCGGGTTGTTTTGATTACGTTTTGGGGTTTGATTCGGGTTTGGGTTGTTTTGGGGTTTAAATGGTAAAAAAGACTTGCCAAACAGTCACAAATGTTCAAATCCATCAATGCTTAGCCCGTCAAGAGCGGCGAGGGGATGATGGGCATGCCGATACCATTTAAAGGGGGCGGTGTTTGCCCGACAGGCATGAGCGTGGCTATATCGGCTCCACACCAAATGATCTAATCAAACAAGAAGATGCCAATTTAAATATTTCAGAGAAAGTATTTATTGTTCTTCAATATGATAAGACTTGTTTCTCAATTATCATTGTTGTTTAACCGTTCTTCAACCAACCTAGTTCATGTTTGATCTTTTTTCAAGTGTCGATCGCCTCTAAACAAATACATATAATCGACGGAGTTAGAGCAATTATGTTGGTAGAATGATTTTAAAAAATTGTGCTATATTTCATCACTAGTTTGCTGGGAAGTTATTACTGATGGGCAATCGCTAGTAATCCATTAGTGATATTACTATATATTTATAAATCTTGAAAGGAATAGTACTAACCGCGATATGTGTGGAACGTGAAAATTATACTATATATTTATAAACTTTGAAAGGAATAGTACTAACGGTAACGTCGTTAGTACAAAGGGCATTAATACTAACGATTTTGTTAGTAGTAACAACGTTAACTTATTTGTTTTTTTAAACAACTCAACGATAACGCCATTAGTACTAGCGGCTTTAGTTACTACTAACGACATAACCATTAGTACTAATGACATTACCGTATAGTCATGGAGTGCCGCTACCATACTTGGTACTGCATCAAACCAAACTGTAGGTCTATGTTTTGACGTAACTTTTGTCCAAATTCGAGTTGGTATAAATTTCAGTTTATGTTTTGACGGTAAAAAATTCCGGTTATTGTATGTTTAGACGCCGTCGCAACGCGCCGTGGGTAACATACTAGTTAGATTATATTTTTTATATAGAATCCGCCCCATCTTTTCTAGCCTGTTGCGTAGAGTGCCGAGGATTTTGTTGCTAACTAGATATTTGCCGCGTGGACACGCGGTTCACCAACATACGATTATTTGGAGTAGTATAACGTATAAGAAAAATACAGTAGAAATATTTTATTAAAATTTAAAACCAACAAATACACATTTTATTCAAATATCACTAAATATTTCTTATACACCACATTTTTGGTTTTAGTTTTGACATTCCCATCACCATCAAGTATAAGTAATTTCACTCCTGCCCTGCTTTTAACTCTTGACAATGCGACATAAAGTTGGCCATATGAGAATACGGGGTCTCTTAAATACAATCCAACCTTCGATAGAGACTATCCTTGGCTTTTATTAGTGGTCATTGAGAAACATACGGATATTGAGAATTGACGCCTTTGGAACTTCACTGGAATCTTGTTATCAGATGGTATTTGAGGAGTATTATCTAGTAAAAAAATAAAGAGTAGTGAAAAATATTTCTGATAAAATGTTAAAAGTAAGACACCGTTTGAGTCAGATCATTCAAAATTCGAATTAAATGTTATAATTAAGTCTAATTGTTACCATTATAGATATTAAAATAATTATTGATAAATGCTAAACCTTTTGTTTCCTGAAGAAGATTGTAGAAGATTGAAGTAGGGTTATTTAAAAAATTTAAAAATCTGGATTATAGTATTTAGGAAAGTTATTAAACACCTTACCGATTTTGACCTTAAGATATTTAATGATTTTTGATTTTTTAAAAAACTAAAAATTTTATAAATTCTATTGTTGTGCCATGTGGCACAATATGGGAAGGAGAGATAATTGAAGGTGAATTGTGGGAGTGCCATGTGTCAAAATTGAGTTTGTTTTATTAGATGTATAGATTTATCACTATCCCGTGAGTTATGGAAGTGAGCATATTACCAATAGACTTGTCATATGAGATCTGCTGGAATAATTCTCTCTTTCTTAAATTATATGTACACATTTTCAGAAAATACATATATCTATATCTATATCTATATACCTTATTAAAGAAACTCGATATACAGAATTGTAATTTTGTCACAATTTTTAGATGACATACGAAGAGGCACAAGTATAAATCCCTATATTTTACCCACTTTCTTCCTTTTATGCCCCCTACTATACAACCTCTAATGCTAATTGTACAATCCATTAATGTGACTCATCATCATGAAGTGGTAAGTGGTATTTGATCAGTCAAATGTTCATCTTCAGTCGTAACTCCATCATCACTCCAAATTGAGCCGATCATCAATTTTCCTCATTAAATTTCATTTAAGACATTTAATTCAATGGTACATTTAACCATCAAAATTAAGGTTGGCTTCTCTTCTTCTCTAAACTCGATTTCCTCGTTCAATTTCATGATTATGAGATTTAATTCAATGGTACATTTAACCATCAAAATTAATGTTGGCTTCTCTTCTTCTCTAAACCCGTTTTCCCCATTCAATTTCATGATTGTAACATTTAATTCAATGGTACATTTAACCATCAAAATTAAGGCTGACTTCTTTTCTTCCTTAAACTCCATAATTCCATATAAAGACTTAAGACCTATTCTATCACAAGCCTTAAATAGGAATTTGCAGGTTTGGTATTACAATTTTATTAGTTTATTTTCTCTATATCACTTTAAGAATATTCATATTTATTTAATATAAAATGCAGTCTGTTCGTGATCATTTCAAGAATGATGAGAATGCTAAGGCTTTGTTGATGATGGTGAAGGTATAGAAGTTTTCAAAGTTTTAGTTTTTTGCAACCTCGTTTCATACCTTTCAAGTATACCTTCTTGTTGCAGGGTTTTACAGCAAAAAAATTGGACCCGTATGTGATTGACCAATATGCACCATTAGAATCATCGAACGACCATTCTGTTGCCATGAATGTCGACGACTAGGTTAATAATCTTACTGTTGAATATTATTGATGAGAGGTATATCTCGATAGCTAAATGAAATATTGTTTATATATTAACAGACAACCAACTATTCAACCTTTTAACTTAGTTTGGAAAACTCCTAATGCTATTTTATAGGTCATACTACATGTATATGTTCAGTTTATCTTATATTAATTGTGAGGAAAAGAGGATGCCACACGGCGGAAATAACACTAAAGTCTTTTAATAAAATGAGAAAATAAAGTTAGATAATCATTAGTAAATGTCAACCAAAAGTTTATACGCTGTGCAACTTGTAACACTCACTATTATTTTACATACTTCCATCCATACCTTTTTGTATATGTTAAATGAAGTAATAAAAAAAATGCGTACTCATTTTTTTTAACTTTTGTTCATCCATAGCTTTCAAATATATGTAATGTAGTTTATAATTGTTACTATGTCAGTCACTTGGTTTATGTTTTATGTTAATTTAAGAGCAACACTAATCCTAGCTTGCTTTGAGTAAGGTGTTCAAAGACCCATCTCTATTGATGATATTTGTTGCGAACTAATTTCCATCGCTAAAGATGCTCTCAAGATAACTCTAGTTTTATCGTAAAAGGGCAGTACCAATGTGCGACCGTTTTATGAAGTAGGTGTGCTTTCTTCATTTCTTTTAAAACATGAGAAATTGTTAAATCTCAACTTAAATGATTTGAACCATCCGGTGAGTCCAAATTGGTGCAACTCTATGCTATAATAGTTTATTATTGAGCAAGTTAAATAAAATCTACTTAAATTTCATGTTTAAAGTTTAAAAGTTTTCTTTAGTTGGAGTCTCACTATTAATTTCTAACATTTTCTTCTATTTTTTTGTTACTTAAAACTGTTAAAACCAAACGATTTTTTTTGTTATTTACTTATATAATAAAGCATTGTGCTGTGTTTTGATTTGTTAATTATGTCATATGCCAAAAGCAATTTGATATTTGTTGTCTTCTGTGCTATACAGCTAAGTATTGATGTTTTCAAGAATTTACTATATTTGATCTACGCTTATCATCTTTTTATTTTTTGTGTATATTTCCTTATATATGACCTTCCTTTATTGTTATTACAACTACCAAAGTAACCTTAATTTTCTAGAAATATGTGAGTATGAATGTATAGATTTTGAGAAATATATAACAGTGAATGCATGTGCAGGAGAATAATAAATTGAGATTCAGAGATTGGACAAAGAAAGACATGATGTCTTTTTGGCATGTTGAAAGGATTCGTCGTATACATCTAAATCTTAAATATTTTGTTACATAATTTTGAAATTACATCTATCAGTGTCAATGAAAAGAAACATATTCATATGGTCACATTTAAATTGTTTTAACCGAACTTTTACCCGGTGCGGTAATTATGGTTTCAAAAGGGGATGGGACCACTCGAGCAACCCAAAAACAATTTTTTTACATCTAATTTAGGTTTTTTTAGTTTATATAATTGTAGATTCTTGGTGCTACCTTCTTATTGTAATTCATATGTATTTGAATTTGTAGAATATCGGCTTGACTCTTTAAAGTCGTCCACATAAGACATTTGTACCTACTTCACATATTACTTGTAGTATATCGTTTATGAACATCTTTTTTACTTGACATTTTATCTTTTATTTAAATTGATATTGTACACGAGCCTTTAACCTAGATAATTGATAAACCAACTGAAGCAAGTATAGATTTGTAAATTGTTAGTGCCGCAACATCACGAGTTTATTTCATTTTCTAATTTTTAGTCTATATTTTATTCAATTAACTATGTAAAAGCCACCACCTCCTCCTCTTGGATTCATGATAAATGAGCACACTAATCCCGAGTATGTTTAAGACAACATACGTACCCGTGGCAACGCAAAAACATTTTTCTTGTGGAAATTAAAACATGCTGCTTTTAAGGAAAAAAACTCGCTGAAATATTAGGTTTCTATTTAGAAAAAATGGGTTATTCTAAATATACCCACTTTATTTTCCATTTACACCATACACAATAAAATTAATTGTGTATTAATTACATTTGACCAATAACAACCACTAATATTCATTCTCTCACTTGTTTACCATTTAATACAAATTTGACTTGGAATATTGAAGGACTTCCTTATTCAGCAAGAATTTAAAAAAAAAATTGAATGAAACTTTATAAATCTGACAAATCTTGAAACAAATTTGACTCAAATCCATCATAAATCTTAACAACTTAGACTGAAACCAAAAGCCGACCACCACTGCAAGAGTATCGTCGCCATCGCCATACGTAAGTACCATTGCTGTCGCCATACGAAAGAACCGCCACCGTCGCTATACGGAAGAAACAAGGTATGATCATTACTTAATTAAAAAGTATATCTATTCTTAATACAATTTCAGATTTTAGCTTTTCCGTAAAGCTCTTGTAGATATAAACTATACATATACAAAATGTAGTTTAGTGTAGCAATGATAATTTTGTTTGACCTGCTCATGTAGATATAAACCATAGAATGTTACTGCTTTTATTTTGGCCACTTATAAAAGCTTCTATAGATACCGGAAGCAAAAAAATAAATTGTCCATTTGAATTGGTAGGAAAGTATATAAAGTCGCATGGTGTTTGGGTGTTAAGGGTCATACATGAGCGTGGTAGTGTATCCCAAAAAAAAACACATGATAACGCTAAAGATACCGGAAGAAAAAAATAAATTGTCCATTCAAATTGGTAGGAAAGTATATAAAGTCGCATGGTGTTTGGGAGTTAAGGGTCATACATGATTGAAGTGTTATCTATGACGCCTCTTTTATTTTTAAACCTTAGTAAATATATAAGAAAAACTTAAATTCACTACAAAAATAAAAATAAAATGATTTATAAAGTTTATTAGTGTTAAGTAATAATTAATAAATGATTATAAATGTAATATAATTAATCTATCTATACTTTAAATAATAGGAGAGTCGTGAGTGACGTCAGAAACCTGACGTGTCAACACCTTAGATAGGCCACCAATGCCTGCGTGATGCAAAACCTGATGTCACTAAGCTTCAAATTAAATAATTAAATAATGCCACTTGGCTGAACGGTGGTAAGAATCCCACTTGCCTCATCAGCTGTTGTTAATAAATTAATTAAAATATTGCCACTTACTTCAACAGACTTTTGAAAGACTGTTGCTTTTAGATTTGAGCTCCAAACTGAAATTCAAATTTCAAATTCGACACCCCATTACACAACTATATAAATCCATCATGTCCCTCTCTTTCTCTCAGATAATTTTTAAATCTCTCCAATAATTTTGAAACCGTAACAGCTGCTTCTCTCACATTAAACTTCCTGTTTGAAGGATTCGAGTATCAGATAACCTAATTCTAACCGATCATATCAATAACAATAAAATTATTCCCTGTTGGTTTTCACTAACCCTCAATGTTTTGTTTGCTTAATCAGCAGCCAGGGTATTTACGTTGAAAAAGTTTTCCTGTTTGGAAGATTCTCACAATGAAACTCAAGAAGGGTATGTCTTTACATTTTTAAAGCCATGTATGGGAGTGTTTAATGCGTGTTCATTTTTTTTCTATTAAACATTACTTTCAGTCATTCTTGATTTAGTAATTTTTTCTGAATGTTTGGCCGTTAACAGATAGAGGGATTAGCTTAATCACTCGAGACTCTTTCAGATGGCATTAGGCAAGACCTTGATTGCAATTCTGCTTTTATGCCACTATGCTTATCTGTTGAAGAAGCCGTCTGCGTGTACTTTCGCTTTTGTTGTTTCGGCTGTTGTGCTTGTCAACAGGTATGTTTGTTGAAATTCTTTTTTGTTTACTTTGTTTTTCAAGGCTTGTGGTTTAAGTATAACTGTGACTTTTTTTTTCTGTTCTGTTAGCAAGCAGAGTATGTGAGGAAGCACCTTGAGTATGTTGAATATTCAAGGTTAATCTTTTGCAGATTCTTTCCAGTCAAAGAAACAAATATGTGTTGAAGACTAATGGGTGTATAAAGACATGTTATATTCAAAGTTGATTTGAATGTATTAGCTACGTCAGTCTTAAGTTTTCTGAAGATTAGTTAAATAAATATTTTCGTTGTTTTAGTAGTTTTTTGTAAGGTGTGTCTACGTTCAAAACATATTTGTAAATATTATGTAGTATAATTTGATGTTGTATTTGAAGACAGTTGTTTTGTGAAGATCTATCCAATTTTTTTGAAGTTTGTATTACAGTTGTTTCATTGCATCTATTTCTAACTTAACAGATGTTTCTTTTACAATTAATGTTATAATTTACGTGGGATATTCCAAATTGTAAGTTAAATTCTTTTTTTGAATCACAATTTTTTCATTACATCTGAAGTTGTATTGGATGACAGGCGTATTTAGAACATGTGTTGACATTTTAACAGATGTTGTAAAACAGATTTTCCCATTAAGTAGACAAATAAGCCTTAACTTTTGATAAAGAAATAATATTAATAAATCTTTCAAGAGCGTAGTTAACAAATAAGCCCTAAGTTTTTAATTTTTAAAAGGGAAAGTTTTAAATTATTATAGGGAAGCGTGTTTACGAATTTAAACATTAGAGGGGCTGAGTTCATAGATAAATAATAATAATTATTATTTAAAAATCATTTTTGATCAATAAGTCCTAACTTTTGAATTTTTAAGAGGGAAAGTTTTAAATTATCATAGGGAAACGTGTGTACGAATTTGAACATCAACCGGGTTGAGTTCATAAATAATAAATATACAAATAAGCTCTAACTTTTGAGATTTTTAGAGGGAAAGTTTTAAGTTATCTTAGGGAAGTGGGTTTACGAATTGAAGATTAGCTAAGTTTAGTTGCAAATAATAAGAGTTTTGAGAGTAAATATTTTCAAAACTTATTATTAATTAATTCATTTATATAACATATAACATTGTGTCATTATATATTCTTGGTTGTATTGATCAATAATATTCAAATTGTGAAACAATTTTATAAAATCGTATTCAAAATCAGTATATTATTTTCTAAAGATTTTGTATGTAGCATCATTTCATTTTGATAAAGAAATAATATTAATAAATGTTTGAAAACCATATTTAACAAATAAGCCCTAAGTTTTGAATTTTTAAGAGGGAAAGTTTTAAATTATTATAGGGAAACATGTTTACGAATTTGAACATTAGAGGGGTTGAGTTCATAAATAAATAAATAATAATAATAATAATTATTTAAAAACCATTTTTGATCAATAAGTCCTAACTTTTGAATTTTTAAGATGGAAAATTTTAAATTATTATAAGGAAGCGTGTTTACGAATTTGAACATTAGGGGAGTTGAGTTCATAAATAAATAATAATAATAATTATTTAAAAATAAAATTTAATCAATAAGTCCTAACTTTTGAATTTTTAAGAGGGAAATTTTTATATTTCATATGGAAGCGTGTGTACGAATTTGAACATCAACCGGGTTGAATTCATAAATAATAATAATAATAATTATTTAAAAAGCATTTTTTATCAATAAGTCCTAACTTTTGAATTTTTTAGAATGAAAGTTTTGAATTATCATAGATAAGCGTGTTTACGAATTTCAACATTAAGCGGGGTGAATTGCAAATTGCAAATATTAAGGGTTTTGAGATGAAATATTTTTATTGTTATTATTGTTAATCAAGTAATTCATTAACAGGATTGAAGTTTTATTCGATAGCAGCTGTATTGAATACATCTGTTTACATGTAAATCAGATATTGTAAAACAATTCTTTGGATTCATAATACAAATAAGCCCTAACTTTTGAGTTTTTTAGAAGGAAAGTTTTAAAATATCTTAGGGAAGTGAGTTTTCGAATTTAAAGATTATCCGGATTTAGTTCCAAATAATAAAAGTTTTGAGAGTAAATATTTTCAAAACTTATTATTAATTAATTCATTTATATAACATATAACATTGTGTCATTATATATTCTTGGTTGTATTGATCAATAATATTCAAAATGTGAAACAATTTTTATAAAATCGTAGTCAAAATCAGTATATTATTTTCTAAAGATTTTGCATGTAGCATCATTTCATTTTGATAAGGAAATAATTTTAATAAATGTTTGAAAACCATATTTAACAAAGAAGCCATAAGTTTTTGAATTTTTAAGAGGGAAAGTTTTAAATTATTATAGGGAAGCGTGTTTACGAATTTGAACATTAGGGGGGTTGAGTTCATAAATAAATAATAATAATTATTTAAAAACCATTTTTGATCAATAAGTCTTAACTTTTGAATTTTTAAGAGGGAAAGTTTTAAATTATTATAAGGAAGCGTGTTTACAAATTTGAACTTTAGGGGGGGTTGAGTTCATAAATAAATACTAATAATAATTATTTAAAAATAATTTTTGATCAATAAGTCATAACTTTTGAATTTTTAAGAGCGAAAGTTTTAAATTATCATATGGAAGCGTGTGTACGAATTTGAATATCAACCGGGTTGAATTCATAAATAATAATAATAATAATTATTTAAAAAGCATTTTTTTTATCAATAAGTCATAACTTTTGAATTTTTTAGAAGGAAAGTTTTGAATTATCATAGGTAAGCGTGTTTACGAGTTTCAACATTAAGCGGGTTGAATTGCAAATTGCAAATTGAAAATTGCAAATATTAAGAGTTTTGAGATGAAATATTTATATTGTTATTATTGTTAATCAAGTAATTCATTAACATGATTGAAGTTTTATTCGATACCAGCTGTATTGAATACATCTGTTTACATGTAAATCAGATGTTGTAAAACAGATAATTGGATTCATAATATAAATAAGCCCTAACTTTTGAGTTTTTTAGAAGGAAAGTTTTAAAATATCTAGGGAAGTGAGTTTTCGAATTTGAAGATTATCCGGATTTAGTTCCAAATAATATGATTGTTGATAGTAAATATTTTCAAAACTTATTATTAATTAATTCATTTATATAACATATAACATTGTGTCATTATTTATTCTTGGTTGTATTGATCAATAATATTCAAATGTGAAACAATTTTATAAGAATTCTATTCAAAATCAGTATATTTTTTTCTAAAGATTTTGTATGTAGCATCATTTCATTTGATAAAGAAGTAATTATAAAAAATGTTTGAAAACCATTTTTAACAAATAAGTCCTAAGCTTTGAATTTTTAAGAGGGAAAGTTTTA
>JAUTDX010003133.1:0-54388 GCA_030844895.1 Ambrosia x helenae
CAAGTATATCACCCAAATAATTTCGCGCGTAATTCAAAGGGTCCTCAAGTGCTTTCACGAACCGACCCGGATATCAACCCCTTCACGGACCCGAACAACAAACCGGTAAACCGTGAAACCCAAAAACGGGAAAAACGATCTAACAATTCGGGTCAAGTCTTCGGGTTTAGGCGAATTGGATTCGGATGCAATGAATGGAAATAAAAAATTTCTGGGCATGAAGTATGCATAAGAATTGAATGAACAGCAGCTACTGATCCTCTCAAGTAGTGTGTAATCAAGTGTCATGGATACATGGATCATGCCCCCGCCCCCCGAACATTGGTTGCTGTTGAGTACTCAGGTGCTTCCATGTAATTGTTGATTGGTGATTCGCGGTACTGTACGGATTGCATTTGTGTAGAGAAGAAATAGAGGAGATATTATTATTATTTTATTATTTATTAGAATAAAAGCTGCATGGGTTGGTACCGAATCATGTCATAGAAGTTTTTTGATCGGAGCTTCGCCGCGGTCAAGATCGGTCGGGTTCAAGAAGATGAAGGAAGGTTGTATGCGTGTGTATATATTGGAAGTTGAAAAGCGTTTGTGAATTAGTTACCACGATTAGTACCCGTAATATGTCTATGTTACAACTTTAATACATATTAGTGGAAACTATCCAAGTGACCTCAAGTTTATATATACGTATAAATGATTTAGAGGGCGTTTGGGATTGAGTTTCAAAACAACTTATTGACTTATTGGTTTTTCAAGAAGCCAATAAGTCAATAAGTTAGTTTTTTGTGTAACCAAAAACACTTTAGTTTTGGCTATTGGCTTTTAAGGGTGGAGAAATTGTTTTTGAGAAGTTAGTAATCATGGCTTTGGCATTATGGCTTATGGATAAAAATTACAAATCTACCACCCGTACAACCAATATTCACAATAAGTTAAGCGAAAAACTTAAAAAAAATCTATTGACTTTTTGACGTTCTCATCCCAAAAGCTAATTCAAAACACTTTTTTAAAACTTATTTTCAAAAGTCAACAGCCAATAAGCACTTCTGACAAAAGCACTTTTGCATTTCTAAACTCAATCCCCAACCCACCCTCTAGGGGCCAGCTTCTTGAGGGCCCAAGGGTGGCCTCGGTCCCCACCGTTATACGTTAGTAGTGAACTTTTATGATTTTCATAGGTAAATTAAGTCCAGGTTGAGTTCGGCCCCACCAATTTGATCTTCCGGCCACTATCGATCGAACCAAATTGAGTGCGGTCCTCACCAATTTGAAAACCAAGCTTCGCCACTGACATGATTGATCCTTGACCATAAGAGGTAATTGTGAATAGACACCTCTTCTATGGATATACACGAGTGGTTTTTTCAATAAATATGTATTAAAGTCGTATATAGATATATTAGAGAGATCATCTGTGTAATTAGTTTGTGTTTAGAACATGGAAGGGTGAAATAGGAAATTTTGAATAATTGAAGGGGCGGTTTGAAAATTTAGGAATTTTAAAGTTGGAGAAGTTTCGAATATATTAGGTTGATTGTATAATTGATATGCACCATGTTACCACGTGCCTTGTTGTGGAGGTATTTATGTTATTCGAGGACAAAATAATTTATTAATGAAAATTATGATTGGTATATGATAAATGATTGATGTTTAATAGTAAAGTATGGTATTTGGTTACGCAATTGGGTTTACTTTTAAGTCTTGAGTATCATAAAGTGTTCTTTAATGAAAAAAGTGATGGTTAAAATATTTTAATACTTTGTAGCAGTTTCTTATTTATATTTTTAATTAGAAAAACAATATAATAATAGTAACTTGCTAAAATATTTATTTAGTAAATAAAAGAGAGACTAGTGTTCATCTCCAGGGGGGCAAGGATTTGTCTTTAGTAGACTAGTGTTCGCCGATTCAAAAAGGGGTGGCGGCGCAACTTGTTGCCCGTCTACCTTCTATTGTGATGTAACGTTCGTATTTCGTTTTAATTAATGACAAACTTTTATATAAAAAAAAAGAGAGAACTTTTTAAGGTTATATAAAATAGCCTTTTAAAAAAAATTACTTGGGGGCACTCTCCGCAAACACCAATCTACAACAGTTGCCGATCTGTAACACCGACGCTACCTACTCGACAACAACTACCTAATCAGTAACGGTAACTTTTAAGATTTTTTGTGTGATTTTAACGTGACAAGATGGGGTTGGTGGGGGGCTCGATAACTTTGCCAGAAGTACCTAACCACCCTTATTGAACATAGAAGATAGGGTCATTAAAACGATTATTTCCGTAACTATGTGACTTCTCACAGAATGTAGTGCTGGAGAGGCGTGCAATAATAGGAAGCACATGTCCGCATCTGACCACTGTAGCTGGTCACAGCAAGGATGTTTGAAGGAGCAATTAGTTTTTGTTCTTTTCTATTTTTTAATGTTCCAACTTCCATGTGTTAAACACTTAAACTATGTCTTTGATTATTTATACCGACAGGGATGGAAAAAAACCCTCTGATTATTTATACCGACAAGGATGGAAAAAAAAAAACCATGAGCGCTATATCAGAAATTCCAAGCATTTGAGACGGGTACATTTGACAGGTATGAGATGGGTTTAGGATTGAAAAAAAAATATTTTGTGGGTTTAAGACGGGTATGAAATTAGGTGATACCTAACCTGATTACCAGAAAGTACATACCTGTTTACCTGAAACATATGCTCGAAAACTTTTATGTTTTATATATATATCTTTTCTTATCTGTGTTTTAGTAATATTTATTCTAATAGATACATTATTTGATAAACAAACTTTTTTTTGAAATCTATATTTTCATGACACTATTATTTATATTTATATGCTATGAAATATAAAAATATTTTTCTAGATTCATATTATTATATATTTACATTTTAAATATTTCAAGGATTATTACTATAGTTTAATATATTGTAGATTTTTAAAACATAAAACTATAAAAAAAGTAAAAATATATATACATGCAAAACCCAACGAAAATGAGATGAAATTTTAGAACCGGGTAGGCGGGTATGGATGTGGTATTAGCCATGCATGACCTATTGTCATCTCTATTTACACGAGCATTCACACTAACATCTTCATCTTCATATTATATGTGAGTGGGTTCTCTATATTGTATGGAGAGGTTGTAAGTGGAAAAGAGAAAAAACGTTGTTTTTCATCAGTAAATTTGGTAAAACATTTTTTATCCTCTATAGCTCTTTAATATTTTTTTAAATTAGTTATGAGTGGATGAGAAAAAAAGGTAATGATAAAAATATAAAAAATATTATTTAATTAAAAAAAGAGAGAAAATAGAGTGATTTTCGTGTAATTATAGAGATGTAGATGCTGCTATGAGAGCATTTGCAGTACCATCTCTTTAATTATATTAAAAATCACTACATTTTCTCACTCATTTTTAGTTAAATAATATTTTTTTTATACTTTTATCTCTCTGTACGCGTTATTGCTTTCAAAAAAATATTAAAAAATTTATAAAGCATGAATAGTGTCTCCTCCAGATGTACTCATGATAGTATAGAGAACTCACTCACGTAAATATGTAGATGCTACTCGGAATGCTTTGAATGCTCTTAGACATTCTTGTGTTATACATCTGGTATACATATTCAATTCCCAAAAATATTGTTGTTGTCATATCATGTCTAGTGGTTGAGGCCTATACACCATGTATAGGTGTATATTAGGCGTATAGATTAAGTTTTGTCTTACAGGTTTATATGAGGGATAAAGGTTTTTTTACAAACATTTATTTACAATATCTATATAAGGCGTATATATCTATTTTTTAACAAACATTTTTATACAATGTTTATATGGGGTGTATTAGTGGATGAGGCTTATCCGCGGTCTAGTTTTTCTTTATTTTTTATAAAGCTTTTATCCAATATTAGTATATTGTATACATTGGTGTTAGAATCCTTTGGAACAATGTATGACTAACCTGAACCACCTAAAATGATGGTTGTTCCTGGAGGGCTAGGATCTTGCTAGAGCAATCTAGACAAGTTAATACTTAAGGCTTTGAAACCATAACGTCCCGTACCCTAAGACACTACAATGAAGAACCAACAACCCTCAAAATTAAAATGCTAGAGTGGAAGACTACTTCACTAGAGGCTTGAAATCCTATGATAAAATGGATGTTAGTGCTATAGACCCACAATAACAACCTTAAACCAAAACGTAAGAGTTAATATCACCTGCTTGTGACTTAGAATTTCCTACACTTATTCTGCAAACTATATCTCTGAATTCATCATGCCCCCCAGCGTGACATACCCTAAATCTTAAAGCTAAAAATATAACCTAGAGATATACATCAATTTGAAAGCACGTGCCTATACTCTAGAACCACATGAAAACAAAGATAAAATCAACATGAATAAGCATCAATACACATCATAAGAGTAATTAATGTAAAAAGTATACTAAAATCGATAAAAGTTCATAATCAAGACAATCATTCAAGTCAACAATAATAGAATTTATCAAAAACTAGATTGCACAAACACGTTTAGCCAATCATAGCGATTAAAACCGAAATAAATAGGAAAATAACATGAACATAATGAAATCATGATAAAAGAACCGATGGAATGTGTAACATCCATCCCTCTCACCAGTCAAAGTCAAAGAAGTAAAAATGCAACCTACAAATAGAGGACCCAATAATGTCAACCACATAAAATAAGAGAAAAGTGGTACAAACACACGTGAAATCTGTTTAAGAACATAATTAAGGCTTATGAAAACTTGCAGAAAGCATGTACAATCTATGTATATTAGAAACAGTGGCTAACCATAATGCTTAATCTTAATAAGTTTGACCTAGCTAGTAGATACAATACAGAGTCATCTCAAGCTTCTTGAGGGTAGGGTGGCATAACAGGTTACACGAACCTGTTAAAACACGAACCTGTTAAGACACGAACACGAAACCTGTAAACACGAACACGACACGAAATCTAATCGTGTCATTTTTTTCAAACACGAACACGAACCTGTGTATAACAGGTTAACACGATAAGACATGATAAGGAACACCTAGTAAAACAGGTTAACACGTCAAGACACGATAAGACACGACAAAACACAATAAGACACGATAAGAAACAAGATAAGACCTGTTAAGACACGAACACGAAACAGGTAAACACGACGACACAAAAGTAAACAGGTCCTAACGTGTCGACCTGTTATAGACACGAAACCTGTTAAGGCCAAACACGAAACCTGTTAAAATCGTGTACGTTCGTGTCAGGTTATCGTGTTCGTGTCAAAATTGCCAGCCCTACTTGAGAGGCAGAGTGCATAATAAAATTGAGGTCATTTTCGTTAAAAAGAAGTTGGTTTTAATACCATGATTCATATACAATCTTTGTGTATATGCATAATTACATACCATAAATCTCAATGTTAACAGTGGCGAGGCTTTGTTGGGGCGGGAGGGGGCGGCCGACCCCCCGAATTTTCGTGCAGAAGTTCCGATTATATAGTATTCGTATAGAAATTTTTGTAAATATAGGGTTTCGACCCTCGAAACTGGTTTTCGACCCCCCGAAACTAGTGACTTCCGACCCCCCGGTGACTTCCGACCCCCCGAACCTTCGGGTCAAGCTTCGCCACTGAATGTTAACAATCTCAAAGTCCAAAGTTACTCGTATATAATAGTCTTTTTTAGAAGTTTGGAGGCCAAAGAACGTAGGGGTCTAAATTCATAGTTTTATTTTACTCCCCATTGAGCGGACCGTGATACAATACTTATTAATGTAGGGTGAAGAAGTAAATACCTCTATCAGACCTTCTTTGAATAGGAAAGAGTAACGATCCGGTTATCGATGATCCGAATGACTAGAACTAAGTGCCTGCAAAACAGAACACTGTTAGGACTCGTCACATGAAGGAGGGCTTTCCTGTGACCACCCTCCGGCGTGAGAATAAGTAGTTGTATTGGTGAAGAATAGTGTGAAAGTAATTAGAGTATCTGTGAATGAATAAACCGTTTACCTTTTATCTCTATATATAGTTTTGCTATCTTTATTGTTACCGCCTCTTCGGGCTTACCTCCAGGAACTGACTTCCGGACTTTATGGAGATAAACATTATCTCCTATTCGAAGCTTCTTTCCCAAAGACTCGGGTGTCAAGTTAAACTGACCATCTTATTGATAAAAGTCTCAGCGAATTGGGCCTAAAGGACCTGGATCCGCTAATGGGCTGGCCCTACTGAATTGCTTTGGGCCTTTAAGTGGTATGGGCTGATCCATCTGGATTGGGCCTACCTCGTCATGTCCCCCCAAGTCTAGTGATAAGCAGACTTGGTTATTACTAGACTTTAAAAGAGAACTAAAAGAAAAGATCAATAAGTCAAATGTGAGTGTAACTAATCCAGAATAAAAAATCTTTATAGGGAGTAGTGCCGCATGGTTGAAGCACGTGATATGACGTCACCCTGAGTTGTCGCTTCAGCCGTTTTACCAGTCTGAGCAACTCAAGGGTGTGACTGTTGGCGGTTCAATTTAAATTTCAAAACCGTCCATTTCAAACGTCTATAAATTAGCTATAAGCCAGGAGGGTTAAGGCAACTATTCACCCTAACTGATTTTCATCAAACAATCTCCCAAATGGCTCCGAAAGCTAGCACATCACGAACCACCATGAGTGTTGCCCAGATACATACTAGTTGGTCGGTAACGGCACTAAAACCCTTCCTTGCTGAGTGGCGTATCTTGCCTGAATGGAATCCTACTTGCCCGGAGCCCGGGGATGTCGCTTTTCCCCTAAAGGCTGGGAAAATTACCTTGTACGCCGAGTTCTTCAAATTTTGTCATTTTCGATTACCAGCGACTCAGTTTATGGTGGACCTGTTGTCGTATTACAAGGTCAACATTTCTCAACTCCACCCGTTAGGGCTGATTAAGGTAAAGCACTTTGAATTCTGCGCCAGGGGATTGGGTATGTCCCCCCAGTTGGAGATCTTTCGGGTACTGTATGTCCTTGTGTATAAAGGCGAATACTTTACCTTTGATCGTCGTTCGGGCGCCCCTTCCTGCATCGAGAATTTTCCTTCCAACGTTCAGGACAAGAACTGGAGGCGAAAATTCTTTTTTATTGATGAGCGTGTACTGCCGGTTGTGGCTCCAATACAAACCCCAGAGGGCAAAACCAAGTTTGCTGATGAGTGCCCTGCTGTAACTGTTTATGAGAAGCATCCCCTGTATCTGGCCCTAGTGAACCACCCCACTCCGTGTACTCACATACCCGAGCGGGCTCTCGTGGCCGTTGGTATGAGCCGTATGTGGGTAGACGACACCGTGTATCCCGAGTATCGTCGTACGGATCAAGGTATGCATTTTTAAATGTTCCTTACCTTACGGTGCTTCCATCAGGGTGTGATTCCTGTTTTCCTTTGCAGACGAGTGGCATTATTTTGATGCCATAGACCCAAAAGCGGCCCCTCATTTGCAGGAGCACGATCGCCTTCTTGGGGAAGATGAGGCCGATGTCCTTAGCCAGACGGTTAAGTACTTTGTGATACCTGCCCCGCTTGCTCGGACTTCTCCGGATCGACCGGCGGTCCTATGCCCGGGAACACTGAGGCTAGTGGCCTCCAGACACCGGCTTCGTCACCTTTCGACCCAGATCCTCTTAACGTTGCCGAACCTGACAACACTACTGCTGATAAGCATAAGAAGAAGTCCGGAAGAGGAAAGCTGACACTCCGGATGTTGGGTCGTTTTTGGAGAAAAGACGTGAACTACTGGCCCTTAAGGAGAAAACGCTTGGTAAGGGCTGTATACCTTAGCTCATGTTATGTCCCTATTTTTACTTTCTTATTGATGTTATTCTATATGCAGGTGCTTGTTTGCTGGATGATAAGACTCCGATGCTGCAGGATACCACTCAGGGCACTTCCTCTATGGCTGTGTCGGAACAGAGCACAGATGTTCTAACGACCGGATCATCTTCGGCTCTTCAGTCCTTGACTATTTCGTCGACCCAGCCTGCGGCAACCACTGTCACGACGCCCCGGGTGATAGTCGTGGAAGAGCCTCAGGACACCATATCTGTTGGTGTATCTTTTTCACCAAGTGCCACAGTCACTCTGCCCCCACTGAGTACTACCGTTGCCTCACTGGCTATCTCAACTAATTCGGCTCTTGCATCCACTCTTTCTGCTGTGAAGCCAACTTTCTATTCTGGGAGTTCCAGCAGCACCCCATTTGGCGATGTGCTCCGGGGAAGCTTCACCGAGCTGCTGTACGGTGTGCATCATCACCCTGTGGGGTTTCCCGAAGGTATGAGGTCTGGCACTGTGCCTCTAGGTGCTGAGCTGACAGGACCCCGAGAGATCCCTCACAATGAATATGCCCCCGACATTAGCTGGCATCCGTCCCTTCCGGACACTAGATATGTTCCCGGGTGGAAGATTGCTCAATCCACCCGGTTGATTAGTTCGGATGTTATCAGGCATTGGGCTGATCATGCCTTCCCTCCAGCAGAGCGTTACTATCTACAAGGTTTGGACAACGCCCAGCTTGCCGAAAATGCTCTTGGGGCTAGTGTGAATGCTAGTGCCTCATTTTATGAGGTGTTGCGCCGTTGGCGCTCTGATTTGGGTGACTTGTTTGATACTCGTGTCTCACATAGTAAGCTGTCGACAGAAGCTGAGACCCTGTTGAAGTCTTTAAGTGACTGCAAGCAGCAGCTTGCTGATCTATCATCTGTCTGCGATACCTATGAACGAGACAAATCCCGAATGGTTGATACCCATAATGAAGAAAAACTTGAACTGTTGCGGGTCCAGGATCAACCGGTCCGACTGGTTTTGCAGTTAGAAGAGTGTGTGAAGTTTCTTTCCAAAGAGCTGAAAACAGAGAAAGAAAACACGTCCAAGGCAAAGGCTGACCTGGAAAGATATGAACAGCTTGCTCAAGATATTGAAGGTTATGAGTCTCGCGCTCGTAGGGTAGAGGAGGAGAGAGATACTATGTTGCAGCAGCTTAATGAACATAAACGTAGTGTTGAGATTGCTACCGACAATGCTGCCGCCCTGACCAAACAACTAGCGGCCAGCCAGGCCCGGGTGACTGAGTTGGAAGCTGATCGGGATTGGCTAGTTTCAAAAGGGCTTCCCGCCACTTGGCGTTATGTCCGGGGAGGTGCTCAGTACCAGCAACGACTTAATGATTTCTACCGGACCGCTGTAGAGTCCGGGTACCAGGATGGCCTGATGCATGGTCACCGTATCGGGTCGCTTGGTAAAAGCCTCCCGGACGCAACGGATCATGAAAAGAAAGTTGAGCAACGAATCTCCGAGGCCTTGGAGGCCTTGAGCAGCGACTCCCTGGACGCCATTACTCAGTTGCAGGGCAAGGTTGGTGATGAAGGTATGTCTGGTATCCGGGCCACTCTTGAACCGTTAGTTGTAAGCTCATCTTCCTGCTCCTCCGACAGCGAGTGATTGAAAACTGTTATCTCTAATGTAATCTTTGCTATGTATCCCTGAACTTTTATCTTTCCTTTTGTAAATTTCCAACTTTAATGAACGATCCTTCGGTTACCCTGTTTAGTGTAATGATTAATGTACAGACCCAAGCAATAGGTCATAATGGGGTGTCATTTCTGTAATTAATATTTTGTAATCATGCTGGTGACGTCAGCGCTGCAACTTAACCGTCACATCTATGTGTCAGGCGGCTGTTGTCAGTGCATTGATTACAGGTTGTTTAAAATCCCAATGACCACCTCTTCTATTTTCTTTATAAGGAGGTCTTCATATCATGCATCCGTACACCCTTTCACCTTCTCACTTCATCCTCATGCCTCGCAAATACGTCTCGCTCACAAGTTTTTTGAAAGACCTTGACGCACTCGAGGCTTTGAAGGAAATGCAACGCCAAGCTCGTGAAATCGACGTGTTGCATGAAGCTATGCACCAGTTAGAGGGTTCCCATCCTCAATCAGCTGAATCTCACCTGCCACTGCAGTATCGATTTGTTTATCAACGTGGCTTTAGGGATGTCCCTTCAACCTGAGAGTTGACGATCGTCCTCCTGTACCCCCAACCACTGTAGCTCCTGTGGAGGTGAAGGAAGACGTGGCAGGACCATCCAATGTGGTTGCCACCAACCGTTATGGCCTGGTGTACAAACGTGGTTTTGGACGCCCATCGTCATCTTGGTTAACTTTGTCTGACGACGATGTGTCAGTTGCTCCAGCGCTTGACAACGCCGAGCCTTCCGGTGGAAAACAGGCCATTGAAGAGCCTGAGGTGTCGCCTGGAGTGCCCCAGACTTGGGAGGTGCCTTATGAAGAGCTATGGATACTCCCCCTGTCTACAACCCTGAAGGTGAACTGCTACACACCCCTGCAGAGGTGTTTGCCATGCTGGAAGGTTGCGATCATTAGTGTTTGTGATGTATGTAATAGCCTTGTACGGCTGGTAGTATAGCGCTATATATGGACGGTAGGAAGTTATGTTTTTTGAAGGCCTTGGATTTTTGCCCGGCCCCTACCCATATTTTGTAATTTTGCTTGTAGTAAGCAAGTTAATTTAATGAAACGTATGTGTAAGTATTGCAAATGCCATTACAGGTGTCTTATTATTAATTGAAAATAAAAACTTGTTCTTCCCGGGGTGTCATGGTTGCCTGCTGGTGAGACTTACAAAAGAAACTACTACTTTAAAATGTTTACAAAATATTGCTAAATGTAACACTTCTTAAGCTGGGCAGCATTCCAGCTTCTTGGGACCTGAGTGCCATCTAACTGTTCCAGGCGGTATGCCCCTTTGCCTAAGTCTTCGGCGACCTTGTAAGGCCCTTCCCAGTTGGGACCCAGCTTTCCTTGTGGTTGTTGCCTGCTGGCTTCGTTGTCTCTCATAACCAGGTCGCCTTCCTTGAACGAACAGCTTCGTACTCTTTTGTTGTAATATTTTTCCAGCAATCGCTTGTACCTGGCTTCCTTTATGTATGCTTCGTCGCGCCGTGCTTCCAGGACATCGAGATTCTGTCGTAGCAGCTGGTCATTGTCGGATCCCTGACTAACTTGCCGGGTGGAAGGTATTACCATTTCTGCTGGAATCATTGCTTCCGAACCATAAGTTAAGCAGAATGGTGTTTCGCCGTTACTGGTCTTTGGCATTGTTCGATGGGCCCAGAGGACGTCCGGTAATTGATCCACCCAAGACCTTCCTTCCTGGTCCAGCCGTCTCTTGATTCCGTCCAGGATGCTTCTGTTGGCTCTTTCGACCTGACCACCATTGCCTTGCGGGTGGGCAACGGAAGTGAACACCTGCTGAATGTTCATGCTCTTGCACCACTCCTGTAAGTGTTTGTCAACGAACTGCGTGCCATTGGCACTGACCAGGTACAAGGGAACCCCAAAACGGCAGACTATATGTTCCCACAAAAACTTCTTGATGTTGCAAGCTTCTATCTTTGCCAGTGGCTTTGCTTCAACCCACTTAGTGAAGTAGTCAATGGCCACCACCAAGTATTTCAGTTTTCCCGGGGCCAAGGGCAACGGCCCCACCAGGTCTATGCCCCACCTTTGGAACGGCCATGTTGCCGTTACCGGGATTAAGTTGTTTTTGGGGCGAAACGTCTGTGGGGCATATTTCTGGCAGCTGACACATTTCTTGAGCTCTTCAACGGACATATTATGCATCCCGGGCCAGTAATATCCTGCGTTTGTTATTTTTGCCACCACTGCCCGGGGTCCTGCATGTATGCCGCATATGCCCGCATGGATGTCCTTGATCAGGTACCATGCTTCTACGGGAGATACACATCGTAGAGCAGGGCCTAAGTAAGACTTCCGGTAGAGAACTCCGGACTGAACCTCATACTGCAGGGACTTGGTGTGGATTTTCATTGCTTCTGCCTTATCTTCCGGGAGAGTCCCATCCGTGAGATACCTTTGGATAGGAGTCATCCATGAGATTTCAACCGCATGAACCGAATGGATTTCTGACACTTGTGTAGACGGGTGCTTCAGGGTTTCAATGTGGACATCTTTATCCGTGCCGGAAGATGCTAGCTTGCTGAGGGCGTCTACTATATCATTCTTGTGTCTCCGGACGTGGTGTAGGGTGACCTTCTTGAACTTTGCCATGAGTTCCTTTGTCTTATCTAAGTGTTTAACCATTGATTCGTCTCTTGCTTCATATGATTCGTTGACTTGGTTGTTTACCAGCAACGAGTCTACGTGAGCATCCACCTGCGTGGCTCCCATGGCTAAAGCCATTCGCAACCCTGCTAGCAATGCTTCATATTCGGATTGATTGTTGGAACATTCGAAGTCAAAGCGTAGGGCATAGAGGAACCTTGTACCATCCGGGCTCACCAATAACAGTCCGGCTCTGGCACCTTTGCTGTTTGAGGAGCCATCGGTATATAACTGCCACGGGACAGAACCTTCTTCCCCTGACTGGGTAACCTGCTGGATGTCTTCCCCTTCCGGAATCTCAGTCATAAAATCTGCCAGGACCTGGCCCTTTACTGCTGTTCTCTTCTTGAAGGCTATATCCAGGGCCCCCAATTCGATTGCCCATTTCGCCAACCTGCCAGACACTTCTGGTCGATTCAGGACCTGTCCCAACTGGAAATTTGTCAAGACTTCTACCTCGTGAGCCTGTAAATAACGACGCAGCCTCCGAGATGCATGTATCAGCGCCAATACTAATTTTTCCAACACCGGATATCGGGTTTCTGCCTCAGATAACGTCCGGCTGATATAATAAATCGGAGTCTGGCAACGGTCCCTTTCGACCAGCAGGACTGAGCTCACCGCTCGGTGACATGCCGCTAAATACATCTTGAGAACCTCACCCGGGCGTGGTGCCGTGAGCATTGGTAGGTTTCCAACGAACGTCTTCATCTCTTCGAATGCTTTATCAGCCTCATCGGTCCATTAGAACTTATTTTTATTTAGGCAATCCTTGAGTGTGGAGATGAACGGCAACGATCGTTCCGCATGTCTGGCTAAAAATCTGTTGATGGCCGCCAGTCTTCCATTAAGTGTCTGAGCTTCCTTCAACTTCTTGGGGGCGGGCATGTTTCGTATGGTCGCGACCTTCTCCGGGTTGACCCTGAAACCGTCTTTCGACACGATAACCCCCAGGAATTTTCCCTCTTCAACCCCGAACGAGCATTTTCCTGGGTTCAACTTTATGTTATATTCCCGGAGGGTGTTGAACGTTTCTTCGATGTCCATCAGCATTATGTCTTCTGTTCGACTTTTTATCACCAGGTCATCCACATAAACTTCCAAATTCTTTCCAATCTGCTGCTCTAACGCTTGATCCATCAGCATTTGGTACGTTGCCCCAGCGTTTTTCAACCCGAATGGCATTTTAGTATAACAATAGATGCCGACATCCGTGTGGAAAGCTGTCTTCTCTTCATCTTCCTTAGCCATCTGAATCTGGTGGTATCCCTTATACGCATCCAGAAAGCATTTAAACTGAAAAGGTGCCAGAGAGTCAACCTTGAGGTCTATCTCCGGCAATGGGTAGGCGTCTTTGGGGCATGCCTTGTTCAGGTCCTTGTAATCAACACACATCCTCCATGTCCCGTCGTGTTTCCGTACCATAACCGGATTAGCCACCCATGTATGGTATTTGGTTTTTCTCAGGATACCCGCTTCTTCCAGCTTCTTGACTTCCTGCACTACCGCTGCCCTTCTGTCCGGGGCCATGCTTCTTCTTTTCTGCGTTATGGGCTTAACGTTTGGATAAGTAGAAAGCTTATGCTCCGCTTTGGATCGGGCGATTCCAGTCATATCGCATGTGAGAAAGCGAATACATCCACATTTCTCTTTAGCAATTGCTTCAGCTTCTCTTGTGTGGTCGGAGTAAGTGCATTCCCAATCGTGACAGTCTGATCAGGGTATTTTGCACTCAAAACCCATCTCTCTGGCCCTCGGATTCCCGCCGGTGCTTGACGACAGGTCTTGTTATCAGACATAGCACATATTCTTTCTCCGGAAACAGTGGCGACGCCATGGGGGGTTGGGAACATAAGAAACCCTCTAGCCGTGGAGACTAACGCATCAATTCGTCCCAGCGTATACCGGCCAATAATCACGTTATACTGGGATGTTGCCGGTATCACCAGGAAAGTGACCAGAATGGTGCGTTCTTTATAGCCGTCTCCCATTGTCACTGGGAATGTCAACTGACCCAGCGGCTCTACACTCTCCCCTGTGAACCCCTTTACCGGACCGTGTGCAGGTGCCAGCATCTTCTGATCCTCGATTGTCATTCTTCTAAAACAGGGTTCATAAATGATATCTTCTGAGCTGCATGTATCTACCATAATCCTTTTCATACTGTGATCTCCCACAGCAGCTGAAATTACCAAGGCCTCCATGCTCAATACTTTGTAATAAGGGGGCACGGTCATAACTGCTTCCATCCATGGTTCGATTCTCTCAAAACGACTTTTCGTACCGGACCTGGCATCTGGCCTTACCGCGTTGATTTCCCTGGGCTTCTTCCCGGCTGCTTTATCATCCCAGCTTGAGGGACCCGGTTTAACATCCTTGACCAGGTGGGCTAGCTTGCCTGTTCTGACGAAATACTCTATCTGCCTCTTCAACTGGAAACAATCGTTCGTATCATGACCGTTTCCCTTGTGGTAGTCACAGAACTTAGACTTGTCATTCGACGGTGAATCTTTAACTTGCCGGGGGGTGTTTAACCTCAGGTTTTCGGTCTCTAAAATCTGAGCCGGGGTCTTCGTAAGTTCCGGGTAATCTAGCTTAGGCTTTGAGACAGCCTCCCCTCGGCTAGAGTACGAGTCCCGGGATTTATCAGGCCTTCGGGAGTGATCCCGGCGATCTTCGCGGCGGTCATCCCTAGAGTAGGGCTGACCTGACCGTCCCTTGTTTCTGGAACTGCGAGAATCTTGATTATCCGTTGTCTTAGCGGCCTCTTGCTTCTTTCGCACGGCGTGATTCATAGCGATCTATTTCTCCTGCTTAACATATGCTTTAGCTATGGTCATCATTTCGTCCATGGTCTGCGGGTACCCGTGGGGACCATGGAGTTTTCTCAGCAGCCCGTCGTCATTCACACCCATCGTAAATGCCGTGCATGCCAGTTCTTCAGTGAGACCCGGGATTTGCAGTCGTTCCTTGTTGAAACGGATTATAAAACTCTCCATAGATTCGTTATCTCTTTGGCGGATATGCATGACCTCGTCCCTGTACTTAGTGTGCCTTCTCTGTTGACTAAATTGTTGTGAGAAACCTTTCACAATCTCATCCCAGTTCGCAGTGGACCTAGGCGGCAAACTATCCCACCACACTCTTGCTGCACCTACCAATGTTTGGACAAACATATGACACCATGCGGGCAATGGCCAATCCTTGGATGTTCCTACAGATTCAAAAATGCTTAGGTGATCATCTGGATCCCCTGTTCCGTCATACTTACCCACTGTTGAAGGGAGTTTCAAATTAGGGGGCAGTGGTGCATTGGCTATCCTGGCTGCAAACTTAGAATAGGTCGCCATTGCGGGCGGTCGATAAGGTCTAGTGAGATCTTCATCGTTGCTTCGATTCTCGTTGTCTTGTGATACTGCCAAGTTCTGTTGCTGAGGCCGAGGGGCACTAACTGATGTGCCGGGGCCTCCGGGAGTGGTCTCATAGGTGAGACGTGTGCGTACATCATTCAACCTCCCGTTTGCGAATGACGATGGCGTCTCGGCATGAGGCGCCCATCCCGGATAGGATGGTGCCATGGGCTGATACATATATGGGTACGGATACGAGTATGCACCGCTTGCAGATGGGGTACACATATACCCGTAGGGCGGCATCGGGTAGTATGGCATGAAAGGTTGATTCCCCGGCGTGACCGGAGTGTAAGGGGGTATGCTTGGTTGTATCAAAGTAGCTTGTGGCGATGAGGTCATAGCCGCTGAGAGTGCGGCCGAAAAAAGCGGTAAACTGGCTGCTGCGGTGAACCAGGAGGCAGATGGCGTAGGGGCCGATACCCGCGTGGCCGAAAAGGTTGTACTGGTAATAGGACGGGTATAAGTAGGTGACGGGGCCAATCTTCCCGTGAAACAGAATTGCCCCGGGTGACCTCCGGACACTGCCGGTGCCCGCGTATTCGCCGGCCGGGCGTCTGACGTTCCTGAGGGGAACCCCGGGGCACGTCCGTTACCCTATTCTTCCGAATCAGAAGCGGTTTCTCCGTCAACCTGTTCGGTTGTAGGGCGCCGATTCTGGTCATCTTCTACAGGGCTGGTGTTCATTACGGCATTCTGGTTTGGAACCATCTTGACTTCTCGGACTACAAAACCGGTATCTTACTCCTTGCTTTGCCGGTCCCACGGATGGCGCCAATGAAGAAGTAAATACCTCTATCAGACCTTCTTTGAATAGGAAAGAGTAACGATCCGGTTATCGATGATCCGAATGACTAGAACTAAGTGCCTGCAAAACAGAACACCGTTAGGACTCGTCACAGGAAGGGGGGGTTTCCTGTGACCACCCTCCGGCGTGAGAATAAGTAGTTGTATTGGTGAAGAATAGTGTGAGAGTAATTAGAGTATCTGTGAATGAATAAACCGTTTACCTTTTATCTCTATATATAGTTTTGCTATCTTTATTGTTACCGCCTCTTCGGGCTTACCTCCAGGAACTGACTTCCCGGTCTTTATGGAGATAAACATTATCTCCTATTCGAAGCTTCTTTCCCAAAGACTCGGGTGTCAAGTTAAACTGACCATCTTATTGATAAAAGTCTCAGCGAATTGGGCCTAAAGGACCTGGATCCGCTAATGGGCTGGCTCTACTGAATTGTTTTGGGCCTTTAAGTGGTATGGGCTGATCCATCTGGATTGGGCCTACCTCGTCATAGGGTTTCATAATTCATACTACCGATTTAGCAAATGACATCTGGAAAAAAATGAGGGCGGTTCATTTGAGTTTGGGACGTCAAAGTCCATGGGCTTTGGATAGAAAAACAGCACTGGGCTTTTAATGTATTCTAACTTGAAAAATAGAACTTATTCTAATTTCTAACCCATAAAGTTAGGTTACATCTTGACTCTTGAGCATTTGGATTTTGGCCATATGGGTATTATTTTCATGTTACTAAAAAGGAAACTAAGTGCGGACGGTGTGCAGTCGGTAACCTCTCTCGGGTAAGCCCTACCCAACCGGAGACATCATCGGTCGTCACTTGGGTAGGGGCGTTTGGGTATATTACTCGGGTGGTGCTTGGCTGCTTGCCGAAAAGATGCATGTGTGTAATGGCTAGAAATGTAGCCGCTAGGTTTTAAAAAAAGAGACGAAACCATTATATACGAGTATTTTACTAATTTTTACCTTCAAATACCTTACCAAGCATATTTGGTACTGGTACCAATACCCAATTTTCACGAGTATCAAGATCGTACTTTCAATACCGATATCAAGCTCATACCTAATTCAAATACACAAAAAAATGAGATTCAAAATTTACGAAATTACAATCCTATAAGATTTCAAATTCATTAAACAAACTTATCGTTGTTAGAATTCATTTTCATCATAAGTTAAAATCTAACATCGTACAAAATACTAATTAAAATTTAAGCATAACTACATGCACAAATAGTTTTATAGCAAAATTTAAAATGAAGATGAATTACATCATGAATCACTTCTAATCTTAACAACGTTGGAAACCAAATACTGTTGTCGGAATCTTGAAATAAAAGCTTCTGCTCTCTTATTCACCTCATCATCATCATCTTCTTGATCTTCAACACCAACATCTTTTCTCTCATCATCATTCACAGTTAAATCTTTTAACTCTTCCAATGCATTAACACCGCCTCCTTCTCGACTGCTCCTCCACCTCCGCCACTCCTCCGCCTCCTTCCCTCCTCCTCCTCCTCCTCCATCTAAACACTACTGGAATTGAAGGTAATTTAATCAAACCCAAAATCAGTTCCCATTATTATTATGATTATTATATGGTGTGTATTGTGCTAAAATTGATTAGCAATCTTTTCTAATTTAGTAACCTAAATAATAAATCTGGTGTAAGATATGGAAGATCTACTCATCATTGCTTTTATAAAGTTTTGCTATTGCTAGCTGAAGGTGTTGTCTGGTTATAGGTGCAAAGAAGGTAAAAAGAACAAAAGTTGTAATTCTTCTGTTGCATATATTTTACTAGGAGCATTACTCGTAGAAATATTATGTTTGGAAATAATATTTGCAATGAAAACTTTGGCTTATTTTATCATTGCATATATGTTGGGGATGTTGTAACGACGTGATGCTTTTCAGGTTGCTGTGGAGATTCAGCGGCGAAAACTTCAGAATATGCGTTTTTAAAGATTTAAAGGGATTGGTCTTGGTAATGTACATGAACAACCAAATCATCATGATAACCAATTGAGCTAAGTTCAACACAGTCATAGTATCACAAGAGAAGGTTCTCATATATTTGATGTTACACAGAAAGAGAGCATTAAGTATGCCGGATATTCATCACCTAATGGGAAAGAACAAAATGAGGTCCGCTATTCCTTTCTTTCACCCCCATGTCGTGGATCAAAGAATTCTGGTGAGAATATGTGACATCAAATATATGAGAACCTTCAGACCTACTAAACGGTGATGCAGCATCATTCTGTTTCCTTTACGCATTAAACGACCCATCCCCTTCATATCTCCATGATTATCTTGAGTGATGCCCTCATTTACTTGATGATTTTGAGCAGCAAAGTACGCAAAATTTGAGGTAAACTTTCTTTAATTTTTTCTTTCTAACTCAAATAATTAATATGCCATGAAATTTGATATGAGCTCTTTACTTGTGAACTGTGGTTTTTATAGGATGGTTGAACTCGTGATTTGGTATGTACTTGAAATTTGATATGAAATTTAGGTCTTTTGTAATTTTAGCTTTTATTAAACTCAAAATTTATGTTCTGTGACCCAACCCGGTCCAACCCGACCCGACATGGCCCGAAAATTCTAACATATGGTTGTGAAAAATTGAACACCCAAAAAAGGGAACCCATAAGAAAAAAATCTTAGTTCCGCCACTGGTCGTCACGGTGGTCAGCCACCACCACTGGAGGCTGTTTCTTGTCGGGTGCTTGAGATATAGAATGTGGATGTTTAGATGTAAAGAGAATACCCAAGGCATTATAGCCTAGTGGTATCTTGGTGGTGAGATAAGGTCCTGGGTTCGAATCTCACAAAGGGGGTTTTCTCATAATTGTGAGTTTCCTCCTGAATTGGTGACTTGGTGGTGGAATATGATCGCGTGGCAACACTGGTGGCACGATGATACTCCAGTGTTCCGTGAGTGATTCCAATTTGTTGGCCGTTCAAAAAAAAAAAAAAAAAAAGATGTAAAGAGAATAGCTATTAATAATAGGTTGAGTGAAAGAAAGACCCACATATGAAACTATTGGAATGTGGAAACAACGTTGGCGCGTTCGACGCACGCGAGTATTACCGCGACGCTGGCGGCGAATAAGATGGGTTGTAGGTGGTTTGGGTGCATTGTGGAGTTGTACGTTGGGGATGTGTTAGTTTTACATTGTGGTTTGGATATTGTTTACTTTTTATAGTTGAAAGGGGTTTTGATGGACGCATGCATTGAGAATGATTGTCGAGATTGGGGTTTAATGGTCACGTGAGGTGGCACGTGATTAGGGTTACGAGGAGGCAACAAAACATTCTCATCCTTGCCTTAGTTCCTTTCAAGTTTTATAATCCAATTCTTCTTTGGGAAGTTAATGCGTTAGGTTTCCTTTGGATTAAGAGGAAGAAGAGCAATTGAGGAAATTTTCTTTTGTTGAGTTTAGAGTTATTGCCTATAGTATTTTGGTTGAAATACTGGGGGCAAATTCAATACGTATAAATTTTTTGGTTGAAAACGCGTAATATTACACTATGGAGCCAAAAAAAAAAAAAACGGCGAGGACAGGGGTGCTATCCTCCGCCCCTGGGTATAAGGACATGAAATACGATATAAATTCAATAAATAAATTATTACATGGAACCTTGAGTTAATTCAGGTGCACCATCACATCGCAATTCTTTGAAAACGTGGAGAAGAGGTTTCATTGCAATTTTTAACATGGGGGGAATGAATCAATGGCTTGTGATTTGTGAACGATTGGTCAAATGGAAAAAAACCGACAAAAATAATAATCAATAAAGGTAATAAAGTAACAATAACCAAAAGGTGACACAACGTGGGAAGGCCCCCACATATCAAAGAGAACAACATATAAATGAAAGGTACCCAGTCAAAGATAATAAAAAGGGAAGTCTCATGAATTAAGATGTACCACCACCATTTACTGTTTCAGAAATCAAAGAGGCAGTGTGGGAGTGCGGTTCGGATAAGACACCGGGTCCAGACGGTTTCAATTTCGCTTTTTTGAAGCGATGTTGGGAGATTTTGAAAGGTGATTTCTGCAAAGTGCTGGACGATTTTCACAGGTTAGGCACAATTAGCAGAAACTGTGCTTCCTCATTTATAGTGCTTATACCGAAATGTGTTGACCCAATTGGTTTAAATGAGTATCGGCCTATAAGTTTAATCGGATGCATTTCTAAGGTGATATCAAAGGTATTGGCGAATAGAATAAAGAAAGTAGTCAGCAAGGTGGTCTCCGAAAATCAGTTCGGGTTCTTGGCAGGTAGAAGTATTCTAGACGGCCCATTAATTGCCAATGAAATCACTTCTTGGGCAAAAAAACAAAAAAAGAAAGTCTTTCTTTTTAAAATGGATTTAGAAAAAGCATACGATACTATTAGTTGGAGCTTCATAGATGAGGTACTCCGACAAATGGGATTTCCACCTAGGTGGAGAATGTGGGTAAAAGGAGTGCTAGAGTCCGCAAGGGCTTTGGTACTTTTAAATGGGTCACCGACATGGGAATTTCAGTGTTATAGGGGCAGGGCCGGCTCAACCATATTGGGGGCCTGAAGCGAAATAAAAATACGGGGCCCTATTTATAAAAAATAAAATACTAAAAAAAAAATACAAAATTCGCTGGAAGGAGGAATTGATCTTGTGACCTTCTAGTTAACAGCTCCTTGCACTAACCAACTGAGCTATTCCTTCTTTATGCTCTAATTCAGGTTTATTTTTATTATATATAATCAAACTTAGGAAAATTATGGGGCCTTTAGAACTTGGAGGCCCAAAGCAAAAGCCTCATTTGAATTGGGCTTGAGCCGGGCCTGTATAGGGGTGTTAGGCAAGGGATCCTCTCTCCCCATTCATCTTTATTATTGCCATGGAAGCCCTAACGTGTTTGATGAAGAAAGCTGAAACATTGGGCCGGGTTAAAGGGCTACAATTACCGAATGATGGGCCTGTTATAAGTCACCTAATGTATGCTGACGATGTGCTCATTGCGGGTGAATGGGATGACCAAACGATTAGGAATATCATACGGCTCTTTCGGTGTTTTCATCTCATATCGGGTCTTAAAGTCAATTATTCTAAGTCCAATCTTTATGGGGTTGGAATTAGTGAAGAAATGTTGAATAACACGGCTGGTACCTTAGGAGTTAAGCATGGGAACCTACCTTGCAAATATTTGGGCGTTCTAATCGGCGCTAACATGAACCAGACCCGACATTGGAAAGGAGTAGTTGATATGTTCTCGGCAATGCTAACAAAAAGGAAGGCAAAGATGCTATCGATGGGAGGTAGGGTAGTGCTACTAAAAGCGGTGTTAGACAGCCTTCCAATATACTACTTCTCATTATTTAAGGCGCCCAAAAGTATTATCACGCAGCTGGAAAAACATAGGAGGCGGTTTTTCTGGGGAGGTAACGATGAGAAGCAAAAGATGGCGTGGGTTAGTTGGGAGAGAGTGATCGGCTCTGTGAATAAAGGGGGGATCGGGTTGGGATCTTTGGAATACATGAACCTGAGTTTACTATTAAAGTGGTGGTGGCGTTACAAGACGAAACCGACGGCTCTTTGGAGAAGAACAATATTGGCTATTCACCATTCCGCGAGATCTTGGTCGTACATTCCGATTAAGTCTTCTATGACTGGAGTGTGGAATGCCATTCAAAAAATCAATAAGGAATTGACGGATTTAAACATTAATATAAATGGGATAATTGAAGGGGGGTTGGGAAACGGTGTTAGCATTCGGTTTTGGATTGATAAATGGATTGGGGATGAGCCTCTCATGGCGAAGTTCCCAAATCTGTTTGTCATTGAAGAAACTAAGAGCTGTACAGTAGCCGAAAGGCTGCAGCGGGTCGGGTCTACTTGGGCTGGGAACTGGGTCTGGAAGAGGCAACCAATCCAAAGGATAGAACAAGAAGAGCTGCTGGATCTGACGCGATTAATGACAGACGTGGTGCTCTCAGCAAACGAAGACACTTGGAAGTGGAAGGTGGAAAAAGAAGGCATGTTCTCTACGGCTTCCTGCAGAAAGCTTTTCACGGCTTATGCGACTCCTTTTTATCCATTCGAATGGTCTAAATGGATACCAAAGAAAGTAAATTTGATGGCTTGGAGAGCGGAACAGGATCGACTACCAACTCTTGAAGGATTGAGGCGAAGAAACATCGGCATTCAAGATGAAACTTGCAAGCTTTGCGGTACAGGTTCGGAATCGTCGATGCATCTTTTTGTGGACTGTTATGTTGCAGCCAATATATGGAACAAATCAGCACATGGTGCAAGATCCAACCAATATTCGCATTCGAGATGAAAGACTTACTAGAGACGCACAAGGTTAATGGATTGGGAAAGGTTAAGAAAAAGGCGGTTCAAGCGGTGATCCTCACGGCTTGTTGGGTGATTTGGAAGAAGCGAAACGATAAAATCTTTAACGGGAGAAATGCATCATTGGAGCAAATAATGAGCGACATACAATCGGTTTCTTTCACTTGGGTACGGAATCGAGCAAGGCTTGAAGGTATCGACTGGAACAAATGGAGAAATTTTGATGTTTAAAATAGTTTACAAGTTGTAATCGGGTGTTGTTTTGTCCTCTAACTAGCAACTTGCTATTAGTCGACTTGTACATATTGGGTTTGTTGAAATGAAATTTGCCGTTAAAAAAAAATTACAATCCTACTAAAAAAATTATTAGATGCATGAAGAGAGGAAAGATGTTGAAAAATTGGTAGGATGACTCACATATTGCTATTAGAAATTATTTTTATAGTTGTTAAACTCAGTTAAAAAAATAAGATTATTCTCTCTAGGCATGACCGGTCGGAAGTCTACTCCGGCCACTCTTCTTGCAAGAATTACTAAGGTTTTCATCACAAACTTGTCGGATAAATGTAGCGGGAATGATCTCTCGGATTTCATACGCGACTATGGAAATATCTACGATATCTACATTGCTCGCAAAAGGGATAAAGTCGGTAATCGCTTCGCATTTGTTTCGTTTCTTGATGTCAAGGATTCCAAGGATTTAGTAAGGAAGATTTGTAACACATGTATTGGAGATTGTTGGTTGAAAGCCAACGTTGCCCGTTTTACTCTTGAGGAAGGAGAGATTCGGACAGAACCGGAGAAAACTAAGAAGAACCCTCGTTATGAAGATGCCGGACGAAAGATGGATAAACCTCCAACCTCGTACTTCAACGGGAATCGGTCTTATACAGATACACTTTTGGGACGACAAAGGGTGTTAAAAGTTGGTAAAACAGTGGCAGTGGAAGATCATACGGCCGCTTTTAGCAGTGTTCATGGGAAGGCTCTTGTAGGACGAATGATTGATTTAGATGCCCTCAAAAGCATCTATGTGATATTGAATGATTTATGTCCCGGAAAAGGTAAGGTGCAATATATCGGAGGTTTATCGGTTTTGATCTCTTTTGATGATAACAACACTGCAACCACGGTTCGTGACGCTGCCAGAGAAGTTTTGGGTCGTTTTCATCGGTAGATCTTTGGGAAGGACAGATTTTTGGTTTCGAACGTCTAGCATGGGTTAAGATAGTGGGTGTTCCTTTGCATCTACTCTCTTCACAGGTTGTAAATGCAATAGGGAGTTCTGTTGGTAAGGTGGTGTATAATCCTAGTAGGACCGATGAAGACGCGGACCTTTTGTATGACTATATGGGTGTCCTTGTGGGTGATGGAAAAAGAATTAAAGAAGAAATTACAGTCGCATGGAGGGACAAGAAATTTAGTGTGTGGATTACTGAAGAAGCAGATGTGTGGGTTCCAGAATTTTTTAAAGTCGATACTCCCATGAACGAAGATCACGATGATACCATTGATGACACCATGAACGAACGGAACACTGGAGGGGAGGACACACCCGGAATCCGTTCCGGCTCCGGCGAGGCAGTTTCGGTTACAAGGGAACCAGAAAAGGAAACTTTTAATGATAATTATGAAGGCATTGATTGTCCTATTATGGGCAATAATTGTGGTCATGGAAGACCTACTGTTTCGGAGATTCTTCCGGAAAATCAAGATTTTATTCCAGGTAATGACTTTGACTTTGATGCGGCTTGTCACACGAATGGGGTTTTCGAGGTTAATGGGCCTAATATTAATAAAAGAAAAAAGAAAGGGGGTATGGGCTCTGTGGGCCAGATTAATCCAGCCTACACTAGTAGTTTGGAGAAGTCTAAAGTGGGTAAAAAATATAGAGTTGAAGAAGATATATTTGGGCTTAATACTTTACTGGGCCTGGATAAAGACAATGGACAGGGTACTGCAGCCCAGATTGACCCTCAACATCTGGACCTGAACTCGCAGCCAGTTGTTGAACTTGGGCCTGAACATAGGGACGATGACTCTTTGGAATTGCAAGATATTGAAGTGGATGCCACAATTATTATGGGGGAAATTCTGGGTGCGGATTTGTCTAAGGCCCATGTCATGATTCAGGATTCGATTGTTACAGAAAGGTTACAAGGGGTGAAGAAATGAATTGCCTCTCGGTGAATATTAGAGGGATTGGGGGTCGTGGTAAATCGGGTTGGATTAAAAAGTTCAAGTTTGATTGTGGTATTTCTTTTTTGGGCATTCAAGAAACAATGGTTAGTGAAGTTCCTCCAGGTTTAGTTTCAAGTTATTGGGGAGGCACGGGGTTTGAGTTTGATTTTGTTTCGGCTAATGGTAATTCGGGAGGTTTGTTGAGTATTTGGGACCCGAAGGTTTTTGTGAAAGATAAGGTGTCGAAAGATAATAACTTCCTTCATGTGGCGGGTATGCTCATGGCGGGATCGGTTAGGCTCAATATGTTAAACGTTTACGCTCCTCAAAATAGAGATGAAAAGAGACGTTTATGTCGAAACTTGAAAATCTTATTGGTTCGAATGATGGGTGGTGGATTTTATTTGGAGATTTTAATGCGGTTCGGGAGAGGGAAGATAGAAAAAATTCCAAGTTCGATCCGGTTTGTGATAGAGAATTCAATGATTTTATTGATATGACGGGGTTACGTGAATACATTAAAAAAAGGGTACAAATATACATACATGTCTTGTAGACGGGGTGTTTATACTTGGAGTCGTATTGACAGGTTTCTTGTTTGTGAAAACGTCTTCAACAAATGGCCCAACGCGTATGTTCGTGTTTTGAATAAGAACCTTTCGGATCACTCTCCTTTGGTTTTTTTGGTGGTTGATACAAATTTCGGGCCTAAACCGTTCAGGATGTTTGATTCGTGGCTCGACCGGCCAGGTTGTGTTGAGGTGATAAATGCGGTATTTGATACTTGGCAGAATTACGGACCGGCTGATGTCAATTTACTTAATAAGCTGAGTAATCTTCGAAGTCGTTTACGTATGTGGTTTAGAGATGTCCAAGCTTTGGAGCAGTTGGAAGAATCTATTTTACGGGCTGAGAAAAAAATTGGAAATAGATATGGAGACCAAAGATTTAGAAGAAGCTGATGTGTGGGTGTGGTCCGAATGCAAGGTCGCGTTAGAGAATATTGATCTCTATAAGGCTTGGGATCTTCGTCAAAAGTCCCGAGTCAAGTGGGCTTCTTTGGGTGTTGAAAACTCGAGTTTTTTTCCATTGCGTTGTGAATGGTAGAAAGGCGCAAAATTCTATTCCGGGAGTTTTGATAGATGGCGAGTGGGTAACGAAGCCGGCTTTTGTTAAGAGAGAGGTTTTGCGGTTCTATCGTGACCATTTCAAAGAACAACACCCAGTTCGGCCGAATCAGGTTTGCTCAGGTTTAAAGACGATTAATGATGCGGATCGTGAGTTTCTGGTTGCGGATTTTTCTAGACAAGAGATTAGAGATGCGGTCTTCGATTGTGGTTCTAATAAGGCCCCGGGACCTGACGGGTTTAACTTTCGTTTTGTTAAACGATTTTGGAGACTATTCGAGGAGGATTTCACTAATATCATGAAGGAATTTCATACTTCTGGTGTTATCAATCAAGGTTGTGGGTCTTCCTTCATCACTCTTATTCCTAAGGTGAAAACTTCTATGGGCTTAAAGATTACAGGCCTATCACCCTTATAGGTATGATTAGTAAAGTAATTTCTAAAATACTAGCTAATCGTATAAAAAAGTTAATGGGCCAGATCATATCGGAAACGCAATCAGCTTTTCTTTTGGATCACTTAATTCTTGACGGTCCTCTTATGGTCAATGAAGTTGTGGCATGGTTGAAAAAGAGACACAAGAAAGCTTTTTTATTAAAATAGATTTTGAAAAGGCTTATGACAATGTCAATTGGAATTTCTTGACTTCTATTATGTCTCAAATGGGATTTCCTTCGAAGTGGTGTGAGTGGATCAAGGGTATTTGTTCGTCTTCTAGAGCTGCGGTCCTTGTCAACGGGTCTCCTACGTTTGAATTTCAATGTCAAAAGGGCCTTCGTCAAGGTGACCCGCTTTCGCCTTATCTTTTTTTTTATTGTGATGGAAGCGTTATCTTGGATGCTTGACAAAGCTAAGGACTTGAGATTTTTAAAGGTATTACTTTTCCTAGTAACGAGGTCGGTTTGAATCATCTTTTTTATGCGGATGATGCTTTAATTATGGGAGAGTGGTCGTATGATAATATCAAAAGTATTGCTAGGATTCTCCGCGTTTTCTATTTGTGTTCGGGTCTTCGGATCAAACTCCATAAATCTAATATTTATGGTATTTGTACCGAGGATGGCGAGTTGGATAATATGTTGGAATACCTACGGTGCAAGAGAGGATATCTCCCTTTTACGTATCTTGGTATCCAAGTGGGGGCAAAGATGACACGTATTAAGAGTTGGGAGCCGGTTGTTGACACTATCCGGAATCGTTTGGCATCGTGGAAAGTAAGGCACTTGTCTATAGGCGGGCGATTAATTTTGGTTAAGTCGGTTCTTGAAAGTCTTCCGGTTTATTATCTTTCTTTATATAAAGCCCCTAAAGCCGTGTTGGATTCTATTGAAGCGATTATGAGACGGTTTCTTTGGGCCGTCCTAACATGGAGAATAAAATTTCATGGGTCGCATGGGATGTTGTAACGACTCCAAAGAACAAAGGTGGTTTGGGTATCTCCAAGATTCAAGATGTCAATAAGGCTTTATTGTTAAAATGGACTAATTGGAGGTTCATAAAGGAAGGTTGTAATCTTTGGAAAAAGATCATTATGGGGTGTCATGGTTTGAGTAGACCTTGGTCCTTATTGCCTTGTAGTGCTTCTTCTAGCGGGTGTTGGAAACACATCGTCAAAGTGGGTGAATATAAGCTCCCCAATGGGAGGTCGCTTAATTCTTTTTTCAGTGGGGTTCTTGGCGATGGAAGGTCTATTAATTTCTGGGCCGATTATTGGTTATTAGACGCTCCTCTTCGTGTTTTGTATCCTAATCTTTTTCAGCTCGAGAAGAACAAGTGGGTTAAGGTTTGTGATAGGCTGCAATGTGTGAACAATGTTAAGCAATTGGCGTGGGAATGGAAGTCTAATCCAGCTAGTTACGAACAGATAGGGGAGTTGTTTGATCTCCTTAACCATATTCATAACTATGAGTAGCGTGGTGGAGTAGACTGTTGGAAATGGACCGAGGAAAAAGAAGGGCGATTTACAGTAGCGTCGGCCAAAAGGCTTTTGACAAGCAACAACTTGGGGGATGATAGACTTTTGATCCGGTGGAAAGGTTGGGTGCCGCTGAAGTGTAAAATTTTGGTTTGGAGGATTCTTAGGATCCGGATTCCTACCGCTAATGAACTGATCAAACGAGGAGTTTTTATTCACAACACCGATTGCAGCCTTTGTCGATTTGATACCGAGACAACGTTACATCATTTTACCGGATGTAATTACTCCAATGAAGTGTGGTATCGTATAGAAAATTGGTGTAAGCTTCCTCACAATTTTTTGTTTGACATACCGGATATTCTTCAAATGTCGGAGTCGCATTCTCTCTCTAAGAAGTCGAAATACATTTTAAGAGGGATTGTTTACACTGCTTTGTGGATGATTTGGAACGAAAGAAATGAACGGGTTTTCAACAATAAGATGCGGCAGCCGATTCAAATTGTGGAGAACATCAAAGCGACGGCCTATTTTTGGATCCGTAATAGGTCTAGGTGGAAATCTGTTGAATGGAAAACTTGGTGTATTTTTCCTTTGGATTGATGTTTTTGGCGTGTTTGCTCGCTAAGTCCTTGCTTTGAGGACTTGCGAGTTTGTGTTTAATGAAGTTTTCCTTTCAAAAAAAAAAAAACTCGCTGAGCATCAACTGGTTTAGACCGATTAAACATGCCCTAAAATTTAACAGTTTGTTTGGAATTCTGGATAGATTTTTTAAAGTACCTCCTATTTCCAGTCTGCTAATAACCGTTTTTAACAGAAAAATCGGTTTTCTTCCAATAAAATACAATTCGATAACTTTGTTTTGTGAGAGATGGATCCATAAATTACAATCCATTAAAAATACAAGCCCAAAACATGAACGTTCATGTAATACATCTGCCGTTTTGTCTTTAACTTTAAAAAATATCTTGGTAGTCGGTCCTTACACTCCAGCTAAAGAACTTAACTTGAGGATGTTGAAGTTTGGAAGTGTTTGGTTGAGAGCATGTGAAGAGATGTGGAACTTCTTTAGTCATGAAGTGTTTCTTAAGTTCTTGGTGTTTTATTGTTTACATATTTTGTGGAACTTATTTAGTCACAACGTATTTTGTGGAACTTATTTAGTCACATATTTTGTGGTCCTAGCCACACTTTCACATCTAAAGTGATCGACTAGAATTTGTGACGTTTCTCGTACTTGGTCAATGTTTATACTCTGAATCGATCAACCTTTCTAATGAAATTTTGTGATTATCTATTTTTAAGATACATAAACAAAAAGTATTTCTCCGTATTTCTACACGTTAGGATCGACATATAGCTTATTATTATTTTTTAAATAAGGACCTCAATTTTATAACCCGCTTTAAAGAATAAAAAAAGGTGAGTCAGTCGTGGGTATAACCATAAATTTAGGATTAATTACATATATCCCCCTATTTTCAACTACAATTACATATATACTCAACCCAAAATTTAAATTACATATACCCCCCTATAAAACTTCATAAATTACATATATATCCATTCTATTAAAATACATTGGAAAATAACTATTTTACCCCAACTCTTTTACTATATTCACAACAAGTCATACAACGCATTTCATGCATCCTACAACTTATATCTCATACGATCTTTCCAACTTAGTAAGTTATGAACACCAAGAACACGTAACATATAAAATGTTTCCATGCATCTTACAACTTGATTTCACCGAAACGAGTGTTCTAACACTCTTACATAATCATTACTAAGCCCTCATATCATTACATCCATCATAACATGTAATGATATGAGGTGCTTAATAATAGAATGGGTATATCTGATATTTTTAGTTTTTTGAAAGGGGAAATATGCAAATAAAATTTTGACTTGAGTATACATGTAATTTATAAAGTTTAGAGGGGGATATATGTAATTACCCTATTATTTTAAATAATAAATAGTAAATTAATCAAATAATATGAGTATATTTTTACAAGTAACTGAATTTTTCAAAACCAAACTTTTACCAAAATTTCAATTAATCAATTTGAATATACTATAATATAATAATAACAAACATTTAAAAAAAATGATAATATCAAGGTAATGTAAATGCTAATGATGGAAGAGAGAACACTTTCACGAAACATGATGTAACGAGAAGTCTATATGCGAAGTATGTGAGGTAGGGGTGTTCAACGAATCGAATAACGAATTTTCGAATTATTCGAATCGAATTTCTTCAAAATTTTTAATATTTTTACCTGAATTCATATTCGATTCGTATTCGCTTAAAATTCAATTTATTCGATTCGTATTCAATTCGAATAAGAAACTCTAATTCGAATCGAATTCGAATATTTTCGATTTAGTTCAAAGTCACCATAAATAATAAATTGTTTTACTTTTAGTTTTAAAACTAATACAAACTCATTATTTTTAACATATAAAATACAAATCTACAAAATTGATAAACAACAATATGTAAAAAACAGTAATAGTAAAAATAGTAGAGAGTATAGTTTGTTAGAGTTTTGTGATGTATAAACTAAATATATAAAATATGGTTATGGTAAAAGTTGTAGAGATTATGGATTCTTAGTGTTTGACAAAAATTTAGAAGTTTTTTTTCAATGTGTATATTTATGTATATAATAATGTGTATGTGTGTATAGGGTGAGGTTCCTGTACAAAGTGCATTTTTTGTACAAAGTGTGAGAAGTCTATATAGGCATTGTGTTTTAAATTTTAGGCATGATGTTTTATGTTCATTTGGCATAGTATTATATAGAAAAACACAAAAATTAACAATTTAAAACACTAACTAATGTATTCTCAACATGCAATCTAAAACACCCTACGAAGAAAGTAATCAGTGTAATTTAAATTGAATGTTTAGAATACATTTGATTGTGTCTTAAATTGTAACGTTTGGTGCTTTTCTATATAAATCAATGCAAAAGGAATAAAAAACATTATAGCCAAATTTTAAAACACAATGACTATATAGACTTCTCACACTTTGTACAGGAACCTATACCTGTGTGTATATATATTTAAAAATTATACATGTTAGTTTTTATTCGAATTTCGAATCGAATCGAATTTAAAATCATAAATTCGTATTCGATTCGTATTCGATTTACTGGACTCGAATTCGAATCAATTCGAATTCGAATTCTTAATAATCGAATCGAATTTTTGGTAATTGAATCGAACTAAGTCGAATTTCGAATTTTTCGAATTTGAATCGAATTATGAACACCCCTAATGTGAGGATAATAATATAAGTATTTCAGGAATGTACAAGAAACGGATTGATGAAAGAGTTTATCGGGTAGGATACTCCTAGAAGAGGATAGTAAAGACATAAGAAAGTGTGGAGAATTAAATGTAGTTAGGATAGGAGCCAAAAATAATTATACAAGAATATGAAAAAGATAATGCTTAAATTTCATTGGTAAATGAGGTATGAACAGTTGTTAGGGAACATGATGCGGTAATAAGATGTCCCCTTTCTATTCACGAGTTGTAGAGTTCAAATTATTGAGTTACATTAAGGAACATGATGTGGTACAAAGTTTAGATATAAGAGCACATTAGTTACTCGTTAAAACAGTATTGAGTTACAAACAATCTATTTTCTTTGAGTTAATTACCAAAACCGTCCTTGTGGTTTGGGTCAATATGCCACTCCAGTCCAAACTTTTAAAAATTGCTTGAACAGTCCATGACTTTTGAAGAAATAAGCCAAAACAGTCCAAAGACTTACCTGGGTTAAGTCTGTGTCGTTAAGTTAGAGGCAAAATTGTCCATTCACTTATTTACACCCTCTTCTTCTTCTCAGATCCTACAAATCATGACCAACTGCACACAAATCTTCCAACACCATCGTCTTCTTCTTCCTCCACCAAAACTATACCTTTTCGTATTTGTTCAATCTCGTGCATACAAATCTTAAAAATTATGTCTCCCCTGTGATTTGTCTTGTTTTAAATCTGAACCTCCATTTCATTTCGTGAATAATAATAATATCACTTTCATGGCTCACCTCAATTCGCCGCCATTACTCTTTATGTCGCTAAACTTCACTTATTATTCACGAAATGAAATGGACCCACTTTCACATCTCTACTCACTTGGCTTCTTCAGTACTTTGTCTATAGGAAAACATTATTACAAAGGCGAGATGGATGTGCAAACGGGGGGGGGGGGATCAGCTGCAACAGCATTCGGTGGTCCGGCGGTGGCCGTTGCCGGTGGTGTTTCTCTCTTGTTCCTTAAAAGCTTTCTTTCACATCAGGCTGGTGGTGGTAATCCCAATCATCTCCCTTTTGTAAATTCGACAGTAGGAGTAGAAATAAAAAAATAAAAATTAATCAATCTGTCCGTCTTCACCACCACCACCACCACCACACAACTCCTAATGTGAAGATTAAGGATAAAGATTGGGTTTTGAGGGATTGGAGATTGATTTTTGTAAGACCATAACCCGTAAACATGCGATTAATGCTTAAACTTATGAGTTTTAACCTTACTTAAAACAACTCCCGATTAAAATTTTGATATTTATGAAAAACTCAATCCATTGATCAACACATTTTTTATTCCCACAGATTTCACATTTTAACTATTAAGACATATACTAAGTTTTTTGCGATTTAACCGGAATTCTTAGAATTCTACTGCAGAAGCGTATGAGCGATCGGGTGTGTTAGGCTCTCCTCGCGACTTGATCCTTGTTCCGGGACTTCCAACGAATGGGTACCTAGCACCATTACATAAATAATGGTTAATGGAGTTACCAATAATGCATTTACTATAGTAGGAGTATCGTCACGCATCGATACGGAACGATCCAGGCCAAATGGCCAAAATCAAATTTCACCAAAATTACTCAGACGGCCTGAACGACCGTTCGTCTGGGTGAATGATCGTTCACTGGGCCATCAGAACAGCTACGAGCTGGTCTGTCCATCCGAACGGTCGTTCGCCCATGCGAACGCCCGTTCACTTGACCAAAGCTCAGAATCGAGCTGATCAGTGGGTCTTAACGACTGTTCGCCCAAGGCGAACGACCATTCACTGCTTCTGAACCTTATTTGATGATTCTAAAGCTTAGGAATCATATCGCAAACGCATTTGACGATTCCCAAAGCATAAAAATTGACTTGCCAACTGAATTAACATTTGTTTGACTAAAATCTTTGCCCGGTTTATGTCACCATGACCCGGCTCTTAGTTTTGAGTGTTTAAGGTGATTTTTACCCAAATCGACCCATTAAGGCCTTGAACTAACAAGGCACTATTTGACCACACAAAATGCATGCAGTTTATGTTGTCATATCACTAGACACTTGATCAACTAAAGCGTTTTCCTGCTCTGTTTCATTATGATTCAGTTTCTTAGAGTTAACCTTTAATAAATCTTTAAATTCCCAAAATTCCCCTTATGGCCAAATCTTTCAATTTAGCCATCCATGGCGACACTTCTTGATTCAAATCCGTTGTTTTTGACTTAGTGACTTGTTTAAAAACCTCTAAGTCCTCACAGACTTAGATTCCCACCATTTATCAAGATTTCACTTAATTGGTCAATTCTAAGCGCACCAGCGCGCATTAGACATAGTTATGGAATTAGCTTACTTGATTGGCACCCACACTTCATGTGAATAGTTTTAGTACTCATGTTACGTAGCCAAAAGGCGTTTATTTAGCTACGGACTTACCGGGTGGCTTTGACCCATATCAATATCTTAAGCTTATCATCCATGATTCTTGGCACCAAGTGCCCATTCTTTCATGCATTTACCTATATGTTTTCTAGATTGAAAAACATTAATTTCACGGGACTCATTGGTAATACTTTGCCATTTGATCCGTTTAACCTCATGAATCTAAATGTTTGGGATGCAAGGATCAAGTGTTGGACTCAAATGATGAGGACTTCACCATTTGAGCCATTTAGACCCATAGTTCATGTTACTATGTTATCCAAGCTTTTTATCTATGGTTCAAGTGACACAAACTTGAACCATATTACTTAATGACTTCATTCAATTGATTTCATTTGGATTAAAACATCATTTCTCACATATCATTATTAATTGACCCGCTTGATAAATTCCACCACTCAGTCACAACTCATTGCCTCTATTAATATCATAAACCACGTTTTGTTACGAGTGCATAAAAAGCGGTCCACTGAACAGGTTCCCCCCCTTGGGGTTTACCTTTATCACATACTCAAGATTCAAGACTAATGTATACAATAATTAAGCTATGTTATGGTCTAATGGTGTAAGTAAAACTTACCTTGTATTCATACTTATTTCCTTGCACTTTTAGGCTCGTATCCGCTTGACCCGTTTTGCTCGTTAATCCATTTCTTTCAAGCTTGCACCTAGCTTGACAAGATCAACCTTCACTATACTCATAAGATTATTAAGTTAGTCATCATGTCCAATAACTAACACATCTCATGAGTTTATTCACTACACCGTTATATTACTTTCCAAGCTCGAGTCAGTTTGACTTCTAAAAGTCAACTACCCTTAGCATGATCATGAACATTATCAATTTCCCAATCATCTTTGGGCTATATTCCCATGTATGGTGTGATCCATCTTTTAAACATGTGTTTCGCGTCTTATATGCGGGTAATTCCATGATTACTCAAATCAAATTATCACCTAAATTTGCAAACAAGACCATTGAGGCGTTTCATCAAACACTTGGTGTGCACCCACCAATTTCAATTGATTTTCATGAGTTTAAGTTTAGCCAAAACATACCCATTTATATAATCATCCTCATATCATGTTATTTAGGCTCTTTAGCCTAACTTCCTCATTATAACAACTCCTAATAGTCAACTAGATCACTAAACATAGAGGGTTTCAACCTAGAGGTTAAACCCCAATTTTTACACATTAACATAATCATATGACTATAATCAAATACACATGTAGAATGTGATTCGTAACCAAATTAGGTATGAGTGAGGCTCCCTAAAGCTAGAGAAACCTCTAACAACTTAGGTGCTGTTTGTTTTTGAAGAGGTAAAAGGTCTGCAGTCTGCAGACCACATCTGCAGACATATGCAGGAGAAGAGGTGGACCAAAGGTCTGCAGTCTGCAAGAAGAAGACTGTTTGTTTCTCAACGTTTGCAGCTTAACCCAAAACCACAATCCACCATGAACCAACACCCTTTATTGTCACCCGAAACCATAACCCATCGTAACCATAAAATCCGTAACCATAAAAACCATAACCCACCACGATTTCGTTTTAATCCCATATATATTTTCTTTCTTTGAAGCAATATTTCATATCCCAATGACTAAACTCAACATTGAACAGCAACATGATTTCGTTTACCAAAGTTGTTCCATATCTTCAAATAAAGTAAAAGATTCTCCATTTTTGTAATAAAGACCCCGTCACTTTCATTTCCCATCAACCAAAAATAAACGTTTAATTGGACTTTCTTTTCATTCTTTGCACAATCATCATCATTTTCATGTCGTTCAATTACACATAGTTGGTCTTTTGTTCAGTTGCATCGCTAATCGTTCGTTGGTTGTGGCTGAAGAATCATTTCTACCGGCGGCAGTAGAGGAGGACGGGGGAGGAGGCGGCAGCGGCGGAGGAGGTGGGAGAGGAGGTGGTTGCGGCAGAGGGGAAGGAAAAGGGAGGCGGCTGCGGCAGAGGGGAAGGGGAGGGGAGGCGGCGGTGGCAGAGGAGGAGGGGAGAGGAGAAGAAGAAGAAGAATGATAATGATAATGAAGAAGACGGGTGAAGAACAGAGAAGAAGAAATGAGAAAGGAGAAGGGAGAAGAGGTTGGGTGAGGTGGGATGACATGTGGTTAGGTCTGCAAGAGGAAGAGGACGGGCAGAGGTTTTCATGTCTTCTGTCTTCTAAAAATCAAACGAGCTGCCAGCCTCAAATGTCTGCCCGCGTCTGCGCGGCGCAGACATAAGAGGTTAGAAGCTCTTCTAACTGGAAAACAAACACCACCTTAGAATCTCACGTTTTTTTTTACAAAAATCTAGATTTTTACCATGATAAAAAAACGAGTATAACATCAATTTCTACCAAATAAAAGGTACCTCGATGTTCATTAAGCCTTGGATGATCTGTTTCTTGCTAAACCATTGAAAAACCCTTTGATTTGGCTTGGATTCAGGCATATTGTTTAGTTAGGGTTTTGGGTTGTGAAGGAGAATGATCTCCTGATCATGAAGTCGACACACACACACACAAGTGTGTGTGTGTGTTCACACCCAGTTTTACCATTTTCACATTTCATGTTTGGCTAGTTGTCAACTACGACCCTCATGTTTTCCCCCCAAAGTCTTTTATTATTAAAAACTTAATTAACAAAACTAGCTTCTAGTGTTATTCCCATAATAGGACATAACCAAAGTTCGTATTATTTGAGTCTCGTTTTATTATTTTGCTAGTCACGCCTAATGGCGTAATTAGACGAACCAGATGATTTTGGGGCGTTACAGTTTTGAAGGATTTGTTGGGTGATTGGGGTTTTCTGAATTTGAGGGTTTTATTAGGGTTATGATTTAAGGGAAATGGAGAAGAAGAGAGAATGATGGAGAGAGACACCATGAGAGAGAGAGAGAGAGAGAGAGAGAGATAGTAGACAGAAGTCACAAACTGATGCTAACAGTGGTGGGGAAGAAGACACCATGGATCAGATATCACTGGGGAAGAAGACAATTTTATAAGTGAATTGACCAATTTGCCCCTGACTTAATGACATAAAGTTAACTGGGTTAAGTCTTTTAACTGTTTTAGCCTATTTCTTCAAAAGTCAGGAACTGTTCAAGCACTTTTTAAAAATTGACATATTGACTCAAGCCGCAGGGACGGTTTTAGTAAAAAAATTTTGAACGGCAAGTGGTGCAACCGGTGGAGCTCCGACTAACACCCTGGGCCAGCCTGTATTGATTACCCATTCCACCTGGATTGAGAATCTCCCCAGGTGAAACCCCCACATGTGGTAAATATGGCTCCGACAGAAATCGAACCCTCAACCTCCACATAACCTCCACCAGGGGCGGACCCAAGGCCAACCCAAGATGGGCGGGCGCCCCCCTTGAAAAAAAAATTTAGTGTTATATACGCCCGTTAATCCCGTCCGCACCCCTTGGAAATTTTCAATCGCACCCCTTGGATTTTGAAACTAGTGTTTTCAATCCCAGCAAGAAGGTATTTAGACCATCAGTAATATTAATGGAGTACATGTGTGTAAGATCAAGATTTATTTATCTTTTTTAGTTGCAGGTTTTTAATGGAGTATGTTGATATGGATGGAGATAGATATATATCCTATAAGTATAGACGGTGTGTCTAAATATTATATATTATATTATGAGTAAAATTCTATGATAGATGGGTCCCATCACCCATGTGGTTGGAGATTGCAACGGAAGGATGTGAATTATTTACTTTTTTTTTTACAGAAAAAAACAATAACAAAAGCACTAATTTTAAAGTAAATGAATTTTTTATCCGATTATATTAGTAAATTTTCTTATAAAATTAAATTATTAGTTATTTCGAAGATATGTCTTCTAACCGAATTAGCTATGTACAGTGATTTTTTTAAAAAGGGATTAATGAAATATTTTATGTTTGGTTTAGTAATTTCATATTTTTTTATTTTAAAAATAATAAAAATTTTCTAAAAGTATTAAATCATTAGGTAATGATTGAAGAGGCAAGAGAGAGACTTGAACCATTACACCTATTTTTTGGTAAAAAAGTCCTTAATGATGTGGCGTCCACATGGCAGAAAACGCCCATAGAGGGCTTAAACCACTATACATGGTCTTAAAAGGAAGCATACTTCGGCCTTTACGGTTTTGAAGGAGATTAAGGAGACAAGTCGACAACATTTTAGTGGATGATGTTCTCTAGAGAACTAGTGTAGCTTCAATGTGTTAGACTTTGAAAGGCCAACAAAAACGGCTTATTGAGGGAGAACTTCCTTCCATAAAAAACGGCTTCATTTCGGCACCTCCATATAATCAACAGACATTTAAATTACTTTTGTCTTTTGGTATCCACAGCAGCACCGACCCGACCCGACCCGGGCCACCTGATCGATAAACGACCCAAAGGCTTAGAGATTTCGCACCCCTTGAAAACAATTCCTGAGTCCGCCACTGACCTCCACTTTAACTCCCCCAATTTTCACCAATTGAGCTAGCCTTCATCGGCATGGTAATTAACTCTTTTTCTTTTCTCAATTTATGAGAGGTTTAAGGACACAGAATACGATAAAGATTTAACATAAAATTATTGTATGGAAGAATGGAACCTTGAGTTAATCCAGGTGCACTATCACATCTAATTATTTGAAGAGAATGGGGAAGAGGTTTTAATTGAGTTTGTTTGTTTTTTTTTTTAAGATGAAATGAATAGTGGTTGTGAACGATTGGTCAAACGAGAGAAATCGACAAAAATATTCAATCAATAAAGGTATAAAGGAACAATAGCAAAATTGGGACACAACGTGTGTGAAGGCCCCCCAGTTTCAAAGAGAACAACATATAAATGAAAGGTACCTAGATAATATAAAAGGGAGGTCTAGTAAATTAAGATGTACAACACTCCACCGACATTACAATTTTAGGGGGTGTTTGGTATTGATTATTCAAAACAGATTATGCGTTTTCAAAAAGCAGGGGTGGAGCTGCTTATAGATTATTGCGTTTTGGTAGCCTAAAAAACTGATTATCTGCGTTTTCAAAACGCAATAATCTAAAAATCAGATTCAAAACGCACTCCCAAACACCCTCTTACTCGAACTTTGTTACATACATGGGGGGGGGGGGGTTGAAAAATCGGAAATATGATTCATTGGATGCTATGATCCACCATCTAAAAACCATAGCTAGTAAAATACGGTTAAGTGTGTGTAATTATAATTTTATTGAAATATTGTGAATGCAAAGATTACAAGAAATGGTATTTATGATATTCATATTTTCATAAATTACTCTCTAATATTTACATAATGGAACCTCTAATTAATCATAATTACTTTGTTGTATAATTTTCCGCCGGAACATAAGGCCGGAGTGACCTGTAGCTTGAATCGTAAAATGTAAATCTATGAGTGGGTAGATGCTTTGTAAAGATATCCGTAATTTGTTATTCTATAGATAAGAATTGGCCCTTTAATTTTCCTTGTGTAACCTTTTTTTTCATTCAAAGTGAAATTCAACTTCAACATGCTTTGTTAAGGCATGGAAGATTGGATTCTTGGATAGATTTATAGTATCGAGGTTATCACACCAGAGAGTTTGGAGCAGAAGTTGTATCTGATCCAACTTCTTTAACAGAGCCTCTAACCATATAACTTCAGCCACTATATTATAAGCCCCGCTCCATCCAATACTTTTTAGAGTTGATTGAGTTTGATTCCTATTCAATTCTTATTATGCGATGACGGTTTGCTCAAACCTTTTGTCGGAATTGTGTGACTTGGTGCATTCTACAAATCATATAAAAAAATATGTTTATCATATTCTCAAATGTTAGGATCCTAAACAATTAGCATTTAATTTTATTTTTTTATATTTTTACGAAAAAAATGATTTTAATCCACCTAATATCACTAAAATGTTTGAGCCGATATAGTAATTTTTTAAATTTTAACTGCATTTATCAAAACCTTTTCATTTAGGGGTGTTCAAAAAAATCCGAATCCAAAATATCTGGAATTTCGGATTCGGAATCGGATGTGAATTTTGAAAATTTTCGGATTTCCGAATCATCTGAATCCTAAATCATAAATAAATAAATAAATAAATAATACACACACACACACACACACTATATTACACAACCCTAACCCTAAACATAACACATACGCCTCCTTTTCCTTCTCCAAGACACTTCATCAACCACCCTTCATCTCCAACCCATTCCACCACGACCACCAGCCACCCTATCGTCTCCCACAATGACCATCAGCCACCATGCTCTCCATCGACCAGTCTCCACTCGTAATTTTTTTTCTATTACTTTGTTCCTCCAAGATGAACCCGATCCAGGCCAAGACTATGACCCTGATATAGAGTCCGAAACCAATCCAGGGGCGCTCGCGCAAGACCCGGTTTGACCCAGTTTATCAGCAAGGACCCGATAGTATTTCTTTTGAATTTTAATATCTCTACTTTTATGTTTATCTCTAACTTTTGAACTTAAGTTTATCTTTTGATTAGTTGTTATCAGCTTTGTTTTGTTTCCTATAAAACTTATTGTAATCGGGTTCTTGATTAGTGAAGTTTGATTATTTTCTATTTGGATTTCTCCAAATTGCCGTAGCCAGGTTCAAGTGGTACCAGAGCTCGGGTTTCGATGGCAGGTAGTGGAAGAGAAGCTGGTAACCGTCAACGTAGAGTCGCCTCGGGAGGCAACGGTGACTATTACCGGGATCCACGAGACATCGAGGAAATTGAAAGGCTGCAACGAAAGGTGCAGGAATTAGAGTTACAATATGAAGATAGGTGGGAAGACACTGAGACGGATTCAGGTGTTTGGGACGAGCGGGCAGCCAGGGATCGGAACCCGTTTGGTCACCGGAATAGAGGCCGAGAATCACCTCAAAGAGACCCACTTCGCAACCTGGGTTTCAGGTTAGAAATTCCAGAGTTTGAAGGACATATGCAACCTGATGATTTTATCGATTGGGTGAGTACAGTAGAAAGGGTGTTTGATGTTCGGGATGTCCCAGAAAGATTGAAGGTTAAGCTGGTCGCCATCAAGCTGAAGAAATACGCGTCATTATGGTGGGATCATGTTAGGCAGAAAAGAGCACAAGAGGGTAAGTCAAAAGTCGAATCATGGGAGAAGATGAAGAAACTAATGCAGGCTAAGTTTTTGCCCGCCAACCATCGTCAAGATACATACCTCGAGTACCATAACTTGAAGCAACAAACCATGACAGTAGAAGAACTCATTACTGAATTTGATAAACTTCGGATGAGATGCGGGGCAATGGAGGAAGAAGAACAAGTAATCGCTCGGTTCTTGGGAGCCTTACGGACAGACATCACAGAAATTGTGCAGTTACAACCTTATTGGAGCCTCAATGATGTATTCAAACTAGCCCAACGAGTGGAGAAATAATTGAAGACCAAACCAAAACCAAAACCAAGCCAAAACCGTTTTTCCTCATCAACCCGAAGCCCGCTAACAGCCCCCACCGCTAGCAAGCCCGGCCCAATCAAAGCCGAAGCGTCTAGTGGTCTGACCCCCCTATACCATCAATTCCAATCACGAACAGGTGTTATAAGTGTCACGGCTTGGGTCACATGAAGCGAGACTGTCCAAATAGACAAATGGTTACTTTCGTTGATGAAGACTTGGACGAAGAAACGGGCCCTGTTTATGACACCAATATCAGCGCAAAGGATGATGAGTGTGCAGGAGAAGTCCTATATCCGGATAGGGGAGAAGTTTTAGTCTCGCAACGTGTTCTTAACTCGTCCGCTGTCAAAACAAGTGATGACACTTTGTGGTTGCGCAACAACATTTTCCGGACTAAATGTACCAGCAAAGGCAAAGTATGTACGGTTATTATAGATGGCGGCAGCTGTGAAAATATGGTCGCGACGACAATGGTAGAAAAACTTGGCTTGCGTATGGAAGATCATCCTGAACCGTATCAACTCACGTGGTTGAAGAAAGGAAATTTGGTTAAGGTAACTCATCGTTGTTTAGTTCAATTCTCAATTGGTAATAAGTATTCTGATGAAATCTGGTGTGAAGTGATTCCAATGGATGCTTGTCACATCTTGTTGGGTCGCCCGTGGCAATACGACCGATGGTGTTAATATCACCCTTGCTCCGTTGGACCCTCGGGAGCACCAAACCGAAGCTTTCGTACTCGCAAAGTCAGAATTTCGTACTCCAATCATGTTTGGTCTTTTTATGGCCGAAGAAAATCCCATCATCACAAACGTACCGCCCATTGTGCAACCTCTGCTCGATGAATTTCAAGATATATTTCCTGAAGATATTCCAGCATGTTTACCATTGATGAGGGAAATCCAACATTGTATTGACTTTTTACCGGGTCCTAGCATTCCGAATAGACCAGCCTACAGGATGAATCCCAAAGAGTTTAAAGAATTACACAGGCAGGTAACTGAGCTTCTGGAGAAGGGTCTTATACGGGAAAGCATGAGCCCGTGTGCCGTTTCGGCTTTACTTGTCCCAAAACCTGGAGGTGCGTATAGAATGTGTATTGACAGTCGAGCCGTCAACAAAATCACCATCAAATACAGGTTTCCTATTCCACGTTTCGACGATTTGCTTGATCAGTTTAATGGTGCTAATATTTTTTCTAAAATTGACTTAAGAAGCGGCTATCACCAGATACGTATGAGGCCCGGAGACGAGTGGAAGACTGCTTTCAAGACCCGAGACGGACTATATGAATGGATGGTTATGCCGTCCGGCTTATCGAATGCACCGAGTACCTTTATGCGGCTTATGAACCATGTTTTTAAACCCTTTATTGGTCGATTTGTAGTTGTTTATTTTGATGATATCTTGGTCTTTAGCAGGGATATGCAGCAGCACCTCAAGCATCTACGCGAAGTTTTCATGGTTTTGCGCGAACAGAAGTTGTATGCTAACCGTAAGAAGTGTCATTTTCTTACTCAGGAGGTTATTTTTTTGGGCTATTTAGTTTCAGGTCGGGGCATACGGATGGATGAAGCAAAAGTCTCGGCTATCACTACATGGCCGACACCACTTCATTGCATGAAACTCGAAGTTTTCACGGGTCGGCGTCGTTCTATCGACGTTTTATCAGAAATTTTAGCACTATGGTTGCGCCTATCACGGAATGTTTGAAAGGTAGTAGGTTTGTTTGGACTAAGGCGTCTCAAACAGCCTTTGATGAACTGAAAGAACGCGTCACCCAAGCACCGGTTCTTGCCTTACCCAATTTTAATGAAGTGTTTATGGTAGAGTGTGACGCATCGGGAGTTGGCGTTGGTGGGGTTCTGAGCCAATTAAAACGTCCAATAGCTTTTTTTAGCGAAAAGCTAAGTAAAGCAAAGCGCAAGTACAGTACTTATGACAAGGATTTTTATGCTATCATTCGCAGCCTCGAATATTGGCGTCATTATTTACTACCGGGTGAATTTATTTTGTATTCCGAACATCAAGCTTTGAGATTTATTCAAGGGCAATCTAAACTTAACCCGAGGCACGCTAAATGGGTCGAGATGTTGCAAGATTACTCTTTTGTGATCCGACACAAGGCCGGGACTTCTAATACTGTTGCGGATGCTCTAAGCCGTCGTCACTCTCTGTTGACCTCTCTTCGTGTTCAAGTGACGGGTTTTGATTCTTTATGCCATCTATACCAAGATGATCTTGATTTTCAGGAACCATGGGTCAAGTGTAGTTCATCTCCATTTCAAGACTTTCTGTTAAAAGATGGGTTTTTATTCAAGGGTCACAGGTTATGTATTCCACGCTCATCTTTCCGGGAAGCGATCATAGTGGAATGTCATCAGGGAGGTTTAGCTGGCCATTTTGGTAGGGACAAAACAATAGCTTTGGTGTGTGAACGTTTCTATTGGCCGAAGTTAGATAAGGATGTTGCTCGTATTATCAAACGGTGTCGCGTGTGCCATATTGCAAAAACTCATAACACCAACCAAGGTCTCTATACATCGTTGCCCGTTCCGGACGGTCCATGGGAGGATGTTAGTCTTGACTTTGTTTTGGGGCTACCCCGAACCCAACGTATGAAGGATTCTATTATGGTGGTTGTTGATCGTTTTTCAAAGATGGCGCATTTTGTCCCATGTGTGAAAACATTTGATGCATCTCAGGTAGCACGACTATATTTTGCTGAAATTGTTCGACTTCATGGAATCCCTAAGACTATAACTTCTGATCGAGACGTCAAGTTTGTAAGTCATTTCTGGAGGACGCTTTGGAAGAAATTGGGGTCCAAACTACAGTTTAGTAGCTCACATCATCCGCAAACGGATGGACAAACGGAGGTTACTAACCGTAGTCTCGGGAATTTACTTAGAAGTCTTGTGGGAGACAATCCGAAGAAATGGGATTTAGTGTTACCGCAGGCCGAGTTTGCATATAATCGGTCTAATCATGGCACCACGGGTCGGAGTCCTTTTTTTTGTTGTGTACGGTCGAAATCCGTTCACCCTTTTGGACCTTGCTCCTTCGCATGATACCCAACACTTCAGTGCCGATGGGGAAGAACGAGCTAATCAGATTAAGGAGCTACATCATCAAGTTAAGACACAAATTATTAAGCATAATTTACAGTACCAAACAAGGGCCAATAAACATAAGCGCAAGTTGGTGTTTCAAGAGGGGGATCTGGTGTGGATTCATTTGCGCCGCGAGCGGTTTCCGCAGGGACGTTTTGGCAAGCTACAACCAAGAGCTGACGGTCCTTTTCGAGTTCTTAAGCGAATCAACGATAATGCGTACAAGATTGATCTACCGAGACACTATAATGTTTCAGCCACCTTTAATGTTGCGGACTTAACGCCTTATGAAGACGGCGATGACTTTGACTCGAGGACGAGTCCTTTTCAAGTGGGGGAGAATGAACCCGATCCAGACCAAGACTATGACCCTGATATAGAGTCCGAAACCAATCCAGGGGCGCTCGCGCAAGACCCGGTTTGACCTAGTTTATCAGCAAGGACCCGATAGTATTTCTTTTGAATTTTAATATCTCTACTTTTATGTTTATCTCTAACTTTTGAACTTAAGTTTATCTTTTGATTATTTGTTATCAGCCTTGTTTTGTTTCCTATAAAACTTATTGTAATCGGGTTCTTGATTAGTGAAGTTTAATTATTTTCTATTTGGATTTCTCCAAATTGCCGTAGCCAGGTTCACAAGATGGGTTATTTTTTTCTATTATTGTCCTCACCGCTAAATCTTTTGAAATTCCTATCGTTGCATCAATTTCTACTCGTAAGGAGGCACCATCAACCATCCTTTTTCCTATTTTTTCTATTTTTTTTGTTATGCTAATTAATTTGACATGGTTTAAGCTTGCTGGCTTTTTTTTAAGGTTCGGATATCCGTTTGATTATATGAATCCGAAATTTTGGATATCCGAAATCGGATATCTGAAATTTCGGATTACGATTTAAATATCAATATTCACTACCCGAAAATTTTGAATATCCGGTTTTCAAGTATCTGAAAATTAAATAATTCGGTTTTGAACACCCCTGCTTCCATTAGATATAAATTTCAGCAAAAAAAAAAAAAATTGTGTTGCTTTAAAAGTTATTTTATGCTTTCTATTATTGAATTAGAATATTATACAAGTAGAATTTAAAAATTATAATAATAATATCGTTAAGTTAACTGTTAGTTAAAAAACTGAGCGGGCTTATTATTCTCCCGGTCTAACCCACCACACACTTTCTTTCTCGAGTCCACCTTCAACAGTCAACAATAATAATATTCTTCCCCTCTTATCCTTCTTCTCCTCCTTCCACCACCATACCATCAATCAACCATTCCAATTTCCAGTTAACAAAAAAACCTATACCAATGATCCGTCCAATAACACTGATCACGTTAACCGTCTTCTTATTCCTCACTCAACCGTCCTCCATCACAGCCGAGGACGACGTCAATTGCTTACGTGGCGTTCGCTCCTCGCTTCGTGATCCGGGTTCCAGACTCGACTCCTGGAACTTTAATAATAATACCGCAGGTATGGCTCACAATTCCTGACCTGTTTAAGACACGGTTAAATATGTTATATAAAAAGTAAAAAGTACAATATGTAATATTTTTTTACTTTTGAAAATAATTTAAATTAGGAGGCTAAACGAGTCGTGTTAAATATAAAACTGTGTTATAGATATATGATATAAAACATTAAGTAGTTAAATTAGTCATATTCATGGTTGATACTTTTGTTAATCGTGTCATCTGAATTATTTGAGACATGATTAAACGTGTTTAATAAAAATACGTAAGTTTTTTATGTCTAAAAACAATTAAATTAAGAGGCTAAAGATATAAAGTAAACAAGTCATATTGTTTATGTTTATGTTTGATACTTGTGTTGATCGCGTCGTCTACTACCTGTTTAACGCGATAAGACCTGTTTTGATGTGGTCTTAATTTGCAGGGTTCATCTATTGGCTTGAATTCTTTTTTACTTTTAAATGTAATTAAAATTAGGAGGCTAACCGAGTCATAGATGTTTGATAGACGTGAGATATAAAGTAGTTAAACTAGTCATATTTATGTTTAATACTTGTGTTAATCGTGTCGTCTTTTGACCTGTTTAACATGGTAAGACAAGTTTTGACAGCCTTTCAACTGCAGGGTTCATCTGTAGGTTTGCATATGTAGGATGCTGGAATGATCAGGAGAATCGTGTGATTTCGTTGAAGCCGGCTGATCTCGGGCTTGCTGGAACGTTTCCTTCGAGTGTACGGCTTTGTAAAAATTTGCAGACTCTAGATCTGTCTGGTAATAATCTCACCGGTGAAATTCCTAGTGAGCTTTGTACATGGTTGCCTTATTTGGTTGATTTAGACCTGTCTGGTAATCAGTTGAGTGGTGAAATTCCGTTAGGTTTTGGTAATTGCGCGTTTTTGAATAGCGTTGATCTTTCGGATAATCTGTTGTCCGGTAGTATACCGGCTCAGTTGTCTAACTTGACTAGGTTAAATAAGTTTTCAGTTGCGAATAATGATCTATCCGGTCCGATTCCAAATAAATTGTCGAATTTTGATTCGTCGAGTTTTGATGGAAATAAAGGGCTTTGTGGTAAGCCGCTTGATAGCTGTGACGGTTTGAGTAAAAGGAATTTGGTGATAATTATTGCTGCAGGTGTGTTTGGGGCTGCGGGTTCAGTGTTGATAGGGTTTGGGTTGTGGTGGTGGTGTGTGACTAAGTCGAAGAGTAGGAGACGGAAGGGGTTTGTGGGAGGAGATGATACTAGTAGTTGGACCGATAGGCTGAGATCTCACAAGCTTGTTCAGGTGTCGTTGTTTCAGAAGCCGCTTGTGAAGGTTAGGCTCGTGGATTTAATGATGGCGACGAATAATTTTAGTAAAGAGAGTGTCATAGTTTCAACGCGAACAGGGACTATGTATAAAGCTGTTCTTAGGGATGGTTCTGTTCTTGCGATTAAGAGGCTTAACGCGTGTGGTCTTCACGAGAGGCAGTTTCAGGCTGAGATGAATGGGCTGGGACAGATCAGACATCCTAATCTGACTCCTTTGCTCGGGTATTGCATAGTGGAAGATGAGAAGCTGTTGGTTTACAAGTACATGTCAAACGGAACTTTGTCTTCGTTGTTGAGTAAGCAGTCAAGCTCGTTAGATTGGCCTGCTAGGTTTAGGATTGGTCTGGGTGCGGCAAGAGGCCTTGCTTGGCTTCACCATGGTTGTCGGCCTGCAATATTGCATCAAAACATTAGCTCTGATGCTATATTCGTTGATGAAGATTACGATGCTCGAATCGTGGATTTTGGATTGGCTAGGCTCATGAATCCTTCCAGTTACAACACAAATGAGTCTGTTTATGTAGCCCCTGAGCAGTCAAGTTCCATGGTTGTTTCTTTAAAAGGCGATACTTATAGTTTCGGGGTAGTGCTCCTGGAACTGGCCACTGGGCAGAAACCTAACGTCGTAACAGCTGGGAAGGAAGGGTATAAGGGTAATTTAGTGGATTGGGTGAATCAGCTCTCAAGCTCGGGGCAAATCGGAAATGCCATAGATAAGAATATTCGAGGCACGGGTCATGATGAAAAAATCGTTCAAGTTATGAGAATTGCAGGCAACTGCATTACTCCTCAGCCCAACGCAAGATGGTCCATGTTCCAGGTTTATGAAGCGTTGGCGAGTATGGCAGAAGAACTAGGTCTATCTGAACATCATGATGAGTTTCCACTTCTTTTTGACACAAAGAATGATGTTGTTTGAGTTGTATAGTATTATTAGTTTATTACATTATATCTTCAAGAACGGCGTAGAAGTATTTTATTATTACTATTCGTCTATTTGTAGCATGCAGTATGATAATTCAGAATTTGTATCATTTGTATCTATGATACTACATAGTTTCCAATCTGTCATCAGCTCATTCTATCGCATATATGATCAGGCCGATGCTGTTGTAGCTAACTATATGAATCAAGACGCGAGTAACGCATTGTTAAACCAAACCCATAAAGGTAGTAAGGTACGCAGCGCGAAATATATGATATAGTATATACTAATTGCTATTGTCTATGATTATCATTGTTTGCTATCTGCTGCACTGTTATTTAGTTATCTGATTAGTACTAAATCTGGTACTGTTGTTGGAGGAGTAGTGAGATTGTTAATCTTGTTATTAAATAAGTTTTAAAAAAAGAAGAATATTAGTTGGGATGGGGTTGGTGTCACTGGGTCAAAGGTAGAATAATGGCTGTTAACTTTTAACCAGCTTGACATCACATAATATTCTTGCTGCTGATCCTTTCTACACCAACTATCGCCAAACTGACATCACATAGCGGGTGGGCTTGGACCAGTGGCGAAGCTTGAACATCGGCAGGGGCCGACTCAATTTTTTCGTATCGGTAAGGTCCGGAAGATCAAATCGGTGCGGGCCGGACTCAATCCATATAAAAATTACCTACGAAAATCACAAACTTTCACCACTGAGCCAAAAAAACAGAGGGGGCCAGGGCACCCATGGCCCTCACTAACCTTCGCCACCGGTTTGGACAACACGGTATATGTACATAAACGAGTATTTGTTGGTGATTTTATTTGAAGTAAAAAGTTATAATACACGTTAGGGGATATGGCTTAGATGCTTGTATACACTTAATATAATCTAGATCCTTGGCTAAATCTTAAATTGAAGTTTGTACTCTTAAAGTTGAACCCAGAGAACTTGTCAGACTCGGCATAACCAAAAGTTTAGGGTATATAAATAAAGTGGCGTGCGCACATAATGTATTTATGTGTGGGTCCGTGGGGTAAAAGTAAAATTGCACTAATTTTAACGTTATTTTACTAACTTCGTGAAAACAATATTAAATACGATGAACAGTTAATCATGCCTCATGTGGTGGCATTGATAGCCGACAAGGGGGTATATGCACCAATCAGGCTTGTCCGTTGAGTGTTATGTGCCTCATGTGATGTTCAAGGCTTGATGCAAAATTACTATCGAGCCAGAGATTTCACTGGAAACATCTCTATTTCTATAGGGTAGATGTAAGGTTGTCTACATCTTACCATTTTTAAATCCTACCTTAGATTTGCTATAGGTGGTCAACATAACCAAGTCCACAACACCAAAGGGTAGTAACTACAAGTCCACAACACCCGTTAAAATGTCTTTTTTTACTTGGACAAATTCCATTATCCACTAATATATTCGATTAAAACTTGTGTGTATCTTTTGTCATTATCCACTATAAAATGACATGCTGCGTATTGAAAACGCCTAAGTTTGGATCCTATAGTCGTGATTGTCTTTTTTAATTTCTTTCAAGTCTAGACACCAAGAATAAAAATAATACGGTGTATGTTGGGTATATATTCCGAAAGCTAGACCTTTAGTAGGTGTGAGATACAACACACCTAGGTTAGAAGCTATTTGTCTTAAGCTAGCGGTCCATAGTAAGTTAAAGTAGAAATTTAATCATTTTCGGAAAGTCATGATGACTTGTGAAGAGATATATACCCACGCATGCGCACGGGCCCACATCTTCACACAAGCCAACACATGGCGCTGACGTGGGCTTCCAGAAGCATGCGCAGGAAACCTCGTACATGACAGCTACCACCCGACAAGAAAATGGACATCCAGCCAATCAGAGGCGATTATTCCATGCTCCACGATCGCCTGCAGGTACGAGGCACAGAATAGTACGAGAAAGGACAACAGCGAGACACGTGGACCAATAACAGAGCGACAGCGCAGCGGATGACAACGGCTAGGATCGTACAGCCAGCTGTCATTCCTTCTCCATCCAATCACAGGCCACCCAGAGGCCTATAAATACCCTCCTTGGTCAGAGGAGGAGAGGATATTGATCATCGAAGAGAGAATCCTTACATAGTTGTGAAAGATAGATTATGGTCGAAGCGCTGTAACAATCATATGTCTAGAGTCTTGTAATGTCTATTTGATTATTAATAAGAATATACCTTACTCGTGCTCTCTCATATCTTTTTGTTATATTGGTGTTTCTTCAACTTGATCCCGCAAAAAAACTAAATATAAAAAATAATCGCGTTACAAGTAAAAGAATCCCCACCTTAATATAAAGAAAAGGAACAAAAATGGAGATATCGCATGTTGAAATATAAACCAATTAGAAATTTCTTGACGATAAAGTTAGTATTCCTTGTCCCCCAGCTTAGATTTAGAATAGAAACGTCAAGGAAGACATTATTATTCCTTTTTTATTAAAAAAAAGATTAAAGAGAATTTTGTTGGAGGTCCGACCTAGGAGTGAGCGCGAATGTGGGAGTGTGGGACATATCAAGAGTCTAGGAGTGTGAAGACTACTAAGATCAAACCCAATGCAACACATTTATGGCGCTTTTGTTACATGGATGATGAGTTGAAGGAGAAGGTAGAAACTTATCAGGTACATTTGTAGAGAGATTAAGGTTTGCGAGTAATAGGGTACTAAATGAAGAAGCGAAATAGGAAAGAGAGCGAGTAGCGAGAAGAGGTGTTTGCAAGGATTCTAATCTTACATTGGTGATGGTACAAGAAATACTCTTTCCTGTCTCATTGACTCATCCCTTACATAAGAGAGGGATTTGGGCCAAGATATATGGGGTAATAACTAATAAGCATAACCAAAAGCACATTAGCAAAAAAAAAAAAAAAAAAAAACCAAAAAATAGACAGAATAATATATACATCTAAACATCTTTTGTATCACCCTAAAGTCAAGTTATAACAATCATGGTGCTTTTGGTATCAAGATAAACTTATAACAAAAAATCACCTACTCCTAACATACAGATATGCTCGAAAAATACACTGAATTGTGTGCAAGTCCAGTTAAGACTAGAGTTCAGGGATTCTATACTTGCATTAACATCGAGTCCGGTTAAGAAAGGACGGTTCTCATCTTCATACAAGTTCTGAAGATTCAACTTCACTTGTGCTTTTGCTTCAATTTCTTTTAGCTCCCAATGAGAGCACAATCTTTGTAGCGTAAGTCTACTGCATCTCCAGCCATTATGACCTTCGCTTCTTCTCTGCCCACTTCGGCCCGTATATTGCTAGGTTTGTCCTTCCGAATCGTCGATCAGCTAACTACAGTTTGCATTCCATAACGAAATCAAAAGCTCACGCGTATGATAAGTTCATCAGACATTTATAAGATAAACAACGGATTAAAAAGCTAGAAGATACCTTCACAAGGCATCCACATGTTTCATGCATGTCCGTTCGGAAGGGATATTCCACAACCTATAGAGTGATAATTAAAGGAAAGACGTTTTGAAGCAATTTGAATAAGAAAAATTACAAATAAAAAAGTAACTTACTATAAAAGAATCGTCCCCGATCACAGATGATTCTGCAATTTGTTTCATTAGGATCTCATAGTCCACTAGCATATATGGAGGCGTGACACTTATGTAATCAAATGGATCGCCTTTTGTGCGCTCCAAATAAGTTTCCACACGCACAGTATGGATAACCGAATTATCAAGAAAGCCAGTCCATTCTAAATTAGGTCGTAGAACATCAGAAACGACCCATGGTCCATCTCGACAAAATGGACCTGAAAATTTGCAAGGAGGTGGTGCATTTTAATTAAAAAAATAGAAATATATAAATATGTGACAAAATCAGAGATACTACCTCAGTGCATCCTCGGCTGATAGCCTCTATGCCAACAGATCCGGTACCGCTGTATAAATCTAACCATCGACCAGCCTCAATGTTGTGGACAGCCACCAGCAGCCTAAACAATGTAGACATTTTCTCATCTTTATATGAAAGTCATAAAAGAAACCATTCTTTTATCTTTTTTTTTTTTCCTAATACGAACAGCAAAGGCTACCTGCAAAATACCAAAAGCTGCACCTTTCACTACTTCCATCATCGGGCGGACATCCATGCTCTTTGGTGAGAGTAGCTTCTTCCTTCGTGCCGTCCCTCCAAGTACCTACCATTTATAATGTCAATATGCAATGTTTTAATAATTCCATCAAACGGCTTGAATAACATGATATTGAGATGATCTAGGAGCTCGTGGTCTCATACTTGGACATGCAAACATGGCAAAAAAGGACCCAACTTAAAAGGGCATAACGTGGGCTACTTCAATCATTTGGCAAACTGCTACATGCCGTTTGTCCAAACAGACCCGACCCAAATCCATCACCTAAAACCCCAATTTGATCCCGTTAGTTTTTACCCAAATTTTGCAATTTTGATTTATTTCCTTTTCTTATGTAAAAACACACACACCTTAAATTTGAGCAATTCACACATTTATTTGGGAAGTTAATTTTCATGAATAGGCACTCAAGGATAAATTTTCAATTTTGGCTCAAACTTCCATATTTAGACCTACCCTATGATAAGTTTCCAGGCCTTGATGTAATGTTTAAGCATTCAATATTATATCGATTGTCCCCTACACATTATTCTTGTTTATTTCTTGCTTCCGCTCTATGTCATAACCTAATCTAAAGAGTCTATTAACATGCCCCCAATCAACCCTTCTTCCCTTTGAACCAAATTTGATGTCCGACTATAATGCCAACAATAGCGCTAAACTTGTATAGAAGTCAAGACGACATTCAAAAATCAATTATGTGCTTCTTTTTAAACATAGTGAATATATCATGGCATGCTACCATCAAATAGTGCAATTTCTTAACTTAAATCACTGCCTTATTTTTGTTCACATTTTAAACATTTAGAAGCACCTTAGTCCTGAATTCAATATTCTACACTCTCCAGATTCTTAATTTGATGAACACTTTTGTCATCTAAACAAAATCTTCTTAAACCACGTAAACACTTATGTTAGAATTGAACACACACGAAACTAAACACACACACGACAACAATAAAATGGACACAAAGATTTAAAGTGGTTCGGTCGACTGACCTACGTCCACATTGCTGCAACTAGGGTTCCTTTTAATGGATGCTACAAAGAATTACAAGTACATCAGTCTGTATTTATAGGCTAGTTCTGAGGTTAGAGACTTAATCCCGAAGTTAAGCCCGGCTAAATGAAACCTAATTACCGCCAAATAAAAGACGTGTGAGCCGACCGAAGGCTAGGGCCAGCCACATATTACATTAAAAATCATTACAGTTTCTCTCTCCACTCACAACCACTTTCAACAATATTAAAAATAAATACTGTTTCCTGTTTTCCCCAAAAGATTCCAAAATAACCCCAAAATATACCAATAAACAGTAGATTCCCAATTTTCTTCACTCACAACCACTTATACCCACCCCATATAATTTAGAGGACACACTCACAGAAAAAATGGAGGAGCTACTGTGAATGCTCTTATATAGAAAACAAGCAATAAAATTCACAAAAACCCAAGAATTGATAAGAGCCATATAGCTAACTGCTTAATGCAATACACTCAAAACAATCAATAGTTCAACACACCTGAAGCAACTTGTGAGTCTCCCTGGGCTTACTTTGCTCCTGTGGAGCCCCAGCCTGCTTCCCCCTTTCACTCTTCTGCTTTTCTCTATTCCTTCTCGACTGAACAACATTCAAAATTCAAAATTAAAATTCTCATTCAATCTTGGTTTCAAAAAGTGCGCCACAAGGCTCAAGTTCCATCGCTTTTCCGCTCAGCGCCAAAAAGGCGTGTTTTTTGGGGGGTTTTCTGGTTTTTCGCGTGCCTCTTGTACCCAAGGTGTTTTTTATGTAGCAACATGTTATACCTTGGGTTTTTTGGCTTGTACATGTAGGTAAAATCATATAAAACCTTATTTATAGCCATGGTTGTAAAAATCGCTCGTAGCCATGGTTGTAAAAATCGCTCGTAGCCTCTGATCAGTCGCCGACTAAGCACAAATCGGAGGTTCATCTAGTAATTTTCATCTACTAGGTCCATTAATCGCTAGGCGGTCAACAATGGTCAACCGGTCTTAATAAGCAAAAATTGGTGGCAGTCTAGCAATTCCGGCCAAAACTTGTAATATGCCGGCCAAATTTCGGCCAGAACCTGTAAATTCCAGTGAATAACCTATCTACTTCAAAAATATGGGTCAAGAAGGTGTTAAACCTTGTCTACTTAAGAAAAGCACATGTAAAATGTGTGTATA
>JAUTDX010003134.1:0-38969 GCA_030844895.1 Ambrosia x helenae
CATATTCACGTCCCATTTAGTATTAGAATTAGTTCCACTAATAATAAAGGTTGTTTGGTAAGTTGAAGTAAATTGGTAGCTTTTAATTCCTGCATATTCCCTGATGGTAGTGATTGTTTGAATTGGTTTTAGGGTACCTACCAATCAGTACACAAGAAAAACTAACAGGTGTTACAAACTATTTTGTGATAACACAAAATAATTACAAATCCAAGACACTTGTTTCTGAACTTAAATCCAACCTAATCAACAACAATAAAACAATACTTTAATTAGCACACTATTTCCTAACAAAACATCCGCCCGGCACCAGAAGTATGTTGGTATTCATTCGCCTGTGACGGCACTTTATTTGGTGCAGGCATATGTATGTTTTTTTTTTTACTTTTGATGCCTCATGTCCATTCAGCAACATCAAACAGTGATGCCTCAGAACCATTCAGCGATATCAGTGATGCCTCATGTCCCATTCAGCGGCTTCAGGGACATCCTCTTACACAAGTCAGAATGCAAATGATTGAGATTAAAGAGGAGGGAGATGTCGCTGAATGAAGTAGCGACATCACCAATTTTGCTTTTTTCCCACAATGCCTACCAATCGCGCTCTCTAGAATCATAACTCGCCTATTTCTGCGAACAATTCGTTTAAAACTATTAGTATCTTGATTATGCATTCAGTATTGTATATCATGCTTTGCAAGGTGTTAGAAAGCGAAGACAAAATACAACACCAAAAAGGACATTACAGGTGAGAACATATTAACATCAAACTTAAGTCACTTATCAACGACGATATCCTATTCCATCTCATTCGAACCTTCATACAACGATACGAACTTTCCTTGATATCCTTCCCCGTATCAGCTACCTTTCTTTCTTTATTTTCAAACACTCTTTTAGTAATTCTATAATGCACATTTTTTGAACATGTACCCTTTTTAGGCAACGCATGATCATTAGAGAATTTTAATTTCAAATCTCTTATATTTAGAAGCAGATAAACGTTGTACATGTGAAATATTTTACCACTAATGCATAAAAAAAGTGTACGATTTGATATTCATTCTAGTCAATTTACGACTTGCTAGGGATATGTAATTAAAAATAATATAACTATGAAAGAGCCATTACGTGCTTTTAATTTGTTTTATATATTTTTTCTTTTATATATCATCTATCAAGATGATATAAAATAACCAGTTTCTATATTGTGCATTATAGATCACATAAAAAATGAAACAAATTCAATTTGTGAACAATCAGACGAGGAGGCGGTCGCGACGACGGAAATTGGTTGATCGATGCATGGAGGTGCGTAAACAATGTAGCGAATTATGAAGGTTTTTTCGACAACCTTTGTCAGACCTTTTATATCTTCCTATAAATCATGAAACAATGAGATATGGAGCTATGAGTTACACATATCTTATAACGATAATCTTTGAGTTAGACATATATCAATATAATCTTATTGGTGGAGGCGTGTAGCTACATTGAGATTAACGGTGTCATACGACACCAATGTATTTTGCGTATCATATAGAACATGTAATAAGAAAATTTGAGCGAAAATGTATTTTTTTTTACGATTGACACCATTGTTTATATAAAAAATAAAAATTGACCCCGTTGGTATGAAAAAACTACATTGTGTTCGATTTTGCTCGCACCATGTTGGAGCCAATCGGATCGATCACTCACACAAACACGTTCATGAACAAAAGAACGAGAGTATTAGACACAAATTCTATTTCACTAAGAAATCAAAACCACCAAGTTGCTTTGTTTCCTTGTTTGCTTTTCCAAATTATAACTTCCACCACCTTCAATCAACTTTCTAGACACCAATATGTGTAACCAACAAAGAAAAAAAAGAGCCAGTTAGTTTTTTCCCATGAATTCTAGCTCTAGAGCTACAATTAGCTTGTTAAAACGTATATACTTAAATTCACATCCATAATCAAATAAAATTTGTGTTAAAATAAATATAACCTTACTAATGATTTCATTTCACGTTGGCTTTTGATGACATGAACCGAAACACTCAATTAGGTTGGGTACAAATGTTGATGTGAGTTTTTCCCAAAATAAAAAAAAGGAGCAGGGTTCAGGGAAAAAGATGATTACAATATTATTATTTAAAGGATTTTGTTATAGAAAACAAACATTTCAAATTAAAAAAAATAGAAAAAGTAAATAGGAAATAGAAAGATGGGCGTGAAATATTTTCCAATGATGGGAGTCACCATGACTACCAACCATAATATTGCTCCCTCATGTAAAAAGCCTTCGATGGGGGGCTCAATGATCCAAATTTACCACTTCTATAAATAATAATAATAATAATAATAATAATAATAATAAAAAACTTCTATAAATAATAATAATAATTATAATAATAGTGGTAACATTAATTTACAATTTATAACTTCATATTAAATTATGAATAAAGTAAGTAATAATAATAAAATACTATACACTATTGTATGAAATATTCGGTAGGTAGATGTTGTACATAATCCCTTGTTGATTGCACTTGGAATTTACCCAAATATAAAGTTTTCTAATTATGCAAGGAGACAATACACTACTAGAAAAGTGGCATTTTGCTACAAAAAATTTTCTTACGAAAAAAATGCGTCACAAATTTTAGCAAAGTTACTACACATTTGTGACGAAAAAAAATCTACAATTTTTTTAGCAAATTTGTGACACAATATATCTACAAATTCTTAGGAAATTGCATAGGAAATGCGTCACAAATTTCCTACACCATGTTTTCGTCACCAATGCGTTGAAAATTGTGTTACAAAAATGTGTAGTAATTGGTTTGCGGCAAGGGTTTTCTAACATCAAAGTTTTGTTGAAAATGCGTCACAAATCTTGCATTTTCTTGATTTGTAACGCATTTTCAACAAAACCTTGATGTTAGAAAAACCCTCGTCGCAAACCAATTACTACACATTTGTAACACAATTTTCAACGCATTTGTGACAAAAACATGGTGTAAGAAATTTGTGACGCATTTCCTACGCAATTTCCTAGGAATTTGTAGATATATTGTGTCACAAATTTGCTAAAAAATTATAAATTTTTTTTCCGTCACAAATGAGTAGCAAATTTGTTAAGATTTGTGACGCATTTTTTTCCGTAAGAAAATTTTGTAGCAAAATGCCACTTTTCTAGTAGTCATGATCTCACTAAACAAATAATCATGATTTTATTAAAAGTTTGCATTCTTAACCAACATCTAATGTTTTCTAGTTATGCAATAATTATCTCGTGTTGGTGTTTGTAGAAAGTTAGAGACAAGAATGTATTTTCCAACAAGGGAGTAAAAATTGAAGACGCTAGTCTAGATGTGAAGTCTCATGGCTTCCTATGGTATAAAAATTAAGTAAAAATATAAAGCAATTTCTTATTCCAGATGGTTTAATTTTTCCTTGATGTAATTGTGGTTGTTTGTTGGAATTGGCTGCTCTCTTTGTTGTGGGGTAGCTGTGTTTTGTTGAGGTTTTGTGAATAAAGCTCAATTTTCGGGGGGGGGAAATGTGCAAAGCTTCTTGGCTTTAAAAAACTCAACATCATGCTTTAAAGATTTAGACACTTTATGTGATTTAACACTAGTCATGGGTGATGTATTATGAAGTGGTATTTGACAACAAAGTAAATATGATTAGTTAAAGGTTATTATGTAAACTAGGTGTATTAATACGCGCGTTGCGCGTTTTTCACATGACGCGTTAATACGGATTTTGGTAACCGACAAATGCATAGAGACTAACCTTGGACAATGAGAAAATACAAAAGTGGCAGCAGCTACGTGGAGAATACCAGGAATCTCTCGCGGTCCGCGGAACATGGTGGAGATGGCGCACGGTAGATGTGGTCGGTGGCCGGCTGCGTACGTTAGAGTGAAGCAGCTATTCATTTCGTGGTCGTTAAATATATAGATAATAAACGGACAAAAACCGAACCCGTGCGAAATCGAGTAAAAACGCATTTGTCGGGGCCAAAATGAAAAAAAATATACTTAATAAAAAAGTTGGTGGCTAAAACGGGAAAAAAAACTTAAATAAAAAGTAAAAAAAACATTGTGTGGCCAAAATGAGAAAAAAAAACTTTTGCGAAAAATTTGGTGGTTAAAATGAGAAAAAAAAAAGTTAACCAAAAAAGCAAAAAAAAATGTGGGACCAAAATGAAAAAAAAAACTTAATAAAAAGGTTGGTGCCCAAACGGGGAAAAAAACCTAATAAAAAAGTTGGTGGCCAAAACGGGGAAAAAAAACTTAAACAAAAAGGAAAAAAAAAACATTGTTGTGTGGCAAAATGAGGGAAAAAAACTTAACAAAATATTTGGTGGTCAAAATGAGAAAAAAAAAAGTTAACAAAAAAGCAAAAAAAAAAAAAAAGTGGCAAAAATGAAAAAAGTAAAACTACACTATTTAAATAGCAAGGTCTATTTATATATAATAATATTAGAGGGAAAATCATGTAGCTTTGGTATTATAAATACTCATATCTTTTAATCTTCTCATTTGCTCAATACAATACAATTCATAATTGCATACACTTAGTGGTGTTTAACTTGGTATCAGAGCCAAGCCACCGTTACAAAATTGTTAGCCACAATTCCTAGCCGACATTCCCAGTCAACATTCTCTAAACACAAGTTCAACCGAGTAACACTAACTCAGCCACATTGTCTAACAACACACACTATCAGACAACACTTTTTATGTCACACCCTCAAATTTTCACTTGCAGGGTTTTACCGCGAGGTGTATGACATACCAGGATCCCATAGCCATAAGCCACAATGAACGACTCTAAATGCCCAAACCATTTAGTCCGTTATTGAAAACCAAGCTTAAAAGTCAACCAAAAGTTTTAAGTAAGTGCGGAAGCGTCATAAAAAAACAGTTAAGTAAATAGTATGCGCAAAACAAACGTGCCCAAAATCAAACATAAGTAAATAAAGAACAAAAATAATTTAAAGTGTTCATTACCCATGACACATATGATGCATGACCTATTCGTGCTTCAATCTAGCGACCTGCAAAAGCATGGTAACGTGTGTCAACATAAAGTTGGTGAGTTCACAAAGTAAGTAAAGTAAATGTTTAAGTTTCAAAACCAATAACCACTAGTTCATCGCATGCCAGGGGTAGCTAACCCACTCATGATAGCTAAACACAAGTAATACCGAACTACTAAACAACGAGCTCGCACAACAGTGAGCAAAAGTGCCTTGCATCATTGCCTATCAACAATGATAATATGTTAAGTCATAGTTCACACACATACTCCCAGCACGATGTGAGGTTTGTGAAACCTAATAGCGCTATCAACTAGTAACCCGCTTGCCACCGGAAACTCATTCGGTACGTGAAGGACTTCAATGATAGTGTTGGTTTAGTTCATCAAGGACAAAGATTGCAAACTAGCAAAACCCGATTCACCCCGTGAATCAGTGTATCCCAAAAACCCGGGATAAAATTTATTCCCAAACTGGACTAGAAAAGTAAGTAATTCCCAACCAGGAATTAGTGTTGTCTCCAAACCCGAGACACATGCTTTTGAGAAAAAGTAGTGAAACTCACCTTAGGTTGCATGCTAAAAATCCAAACTTCACAAATAATGGCGTGCTACCGACTCCCTATTATATGTGTCATCATGTGAGTACGTGTGTACATACCATACACCACATAACTCGTTTGTCTAAAACGTTTAAGATTGTGAAAACATTTAAGTGACAACTAGTGTAACTACATACACAACTAAACCCTACGAACCCGTTGGTGAACGTTATGATTAATATCAGTTATACACATAAAATACACCTAATACAAGTATACACGTAAGTCCAAGTCATAATCAAGTCATTTAAGACTCCAAATAAAGACATATGCGTCTATGTTACAATCTGTGTTCTTAGGACAGATTATATACCGACAAAACGATTTTTCTAAAAATACTTTCACAAAGAATTAGACAACCAAAATTTTATAGAATATTCTATGAGTCCATTTGTCGTTCCACTATTTTTATTTCGCAACAAAACCTTGTTGAAAAATTATGAAAAATCAATTACTACGGCTAGGTTCTGGAAACTTTCACATCAGGTTAGTTACGATAAAAATTCTCGAAATTCGTGTATTCATCCAAACGGGATGAATCCACTTGGAAAAGCCGAGTTTTTCAAATATCGACCTACTATCCAAATTTCATGACCTAACTCTTTATAAAAACTCGAGTTACAGTTGATTAAAGTTGACCTAAGTTTTTAATCCGAAAATCATTTTAGACCCTTGTTCAAATAAAATTCCAAAAACATATCAAATAAACACCAAATCGCATGCGTATAGTAAGAATCGATCAGAATAAATACTTTAAAGTCACGTTACAGAGCCTACAAGTCGACATTCACATTCTGTCCAGATTTTAAAACATGCAATATTAACAACTATATGAAGTCCTACATGTGTATTATCGATTAAGAACACCAAGAAATCATCATACAATAACCCTAACACATTAACATGATTAGAATATGTAAGATTCATCGTACATAATATGATCTTTAAACCCTAGATGCTCAAACATCATAGATATTCAATAACATGCAATCATATTACCTAACCATTCATAAATCTTTATGTTTATCATGTTAATCCAAGTTTTAATCTTTACAAAACCATATCAGGTGTGGACAAACTTTATTATGGTGTTTAAATATGATAAAGAAGATTAAAACACAAAGGTTTAAGATAATATACCTAAAGCACTTCACAATCAAGAACCGACACCTTCCAATCCTCGCGAATGATGTTCTTGAGCCTTAGCAAGTGTCAGAGGGTTTACTTTTCGTATGGGGGCTGATATGGACGATTAGGGTTATGGTTATGTGAAGCGTAGGGCTTAAGGTTGCTTAAATATAGGGTTAAGTCGGTTACCTGACTCTGGGCTCGTCGAACGGCCGACCTGGTCGTTCACTTTGACCAGGCCCGTTTCGACTGGCCCAGTTCAATGTATGACACGTTTTCTTCGATGTTTTCGTTATTTTGGACCATACCAAGCATAACCCCATAGTTGCAAAAGTCGTCGAGTTGACCGATTACTCGCTGAATACTCGCTACAGGGTGGGTCACCGAGTATAGCCGAGTTGGCCGAATATTCGAGTGCTCCCCGCATAGGCCGATTCGACACCCGAGTACTCGCCCGACTAGGCCGAGTACTCGCAACTCCCCAGTCGGCCGAGTTGGTAGCGCCTAGCGAGTTCTGCAACCATGCGTAACCCCATGTTTTTTAGACCCCAACCATCCTAACGGTTCATCGATTATGAGTTTGATAACACGTTTGGTTTAAATTCACGTAATCACATAACAGTTTACACAGAGATTCACAAAAACACGTAATTGCAATTAATATCAAATAATTAATTCACAATTATCTATTTTCTCAATTCACCAACGTTCAGGGTTCGATACTTGTGAAAGTAATTCGGTAATTCCCCGAATTACCTTTTTATGCAGTTATCATCTTATAACTGTGCAACGTGTGACTCACCTAACTAACCCTAGTTAAGTAACATGTTGTAAATGTAAATAAAGTTAACTAGAGTTTAGTTAAAGTAGGAACTTGAAAATGCGAGGTGTCACACTTTAAATGCTAGTCCATAGTGAGCAACACTAACTTAGAGATTGTGAAAACATTTTAGGATCGTTTATACGAACCGTGATCTCACGAATACCAACCGCAGGGTGCGGAATCCTCGCCAGTTATCCAACCAAGTATGATATAATCAGTAAAAATCGTGATGAAAACAGAATACGAAACACCGAGCAATTTACATAACTTTACTCGTATATTAGATCAATTATCAGATGTTACAGATCAAAACCTAGACCTAATACAGAGTAGCTCTCAAAACTGGGGATAAGCTCAAATGATCAGCAACTTACTAAGCAACTAACTTATCCCCTATATATAGACTTCTTGGTTCGACCTCTCGAAGGTCCGAACCTGTTCGTTCGACCTCACGTCTATCCGAATGTATATTATTTGTTCCTCAACATTCAGTACCGAATCACTACCTTAGGACATACACGAATAGTGCACTTACAATCTCCCCCTTGGACGTAGCTAGTGATGTACTAAACTATAAAGTTATCAATTCTTCAAATCTTGCTTTCATCATCTTGGAAGTCTTCAAAACTTTCCTTTTCTTGTAAGCTTGTGTCAAGGCTTCATCAGTTCTTGTCTATCTCTGTAGTAAGCTTCAAAATCTTAGACAAACATTTTCAATATGCACCAGAAACTTGAAAATTTTCAATTTGTCTTACTTTTTTCAATTTTTGAGCATCTGAGCTTTTACATTAAGTATCCCAACATCGGCTATCAAAATAAACTTGAAACAAAACATTTTGATTTTTCAAAGTTTATGCTAAAAACACACCAAAAATATTTTTGAATTTTCAAATAGATTTGCATAAAAGTAAAGTAAACATATTTTTGCGAATTTTCCGGTAAGAGGATCATATCAGTATTGGAACAGTCAATCAAAACTCTATTTGAACAATTTTCTGCTTTTGTCATTGAGCATCCTACAACCATTACCAGTATGTTTGTCCACTTAAACCCAAAATCGTCATTCATTGTTCAGCACTTTAGATACGTTAAGGTAATATTAGATACTGAATAACCTATGGTCCCCGCAAACGTGACACATTCCCGTATCAAGACTTGCGCAAAGCTTCATTGTAACGCGTGATTATATTGTTGTTATCTGTAAGTTACAAGGTATGAGACACAGCGGTGACAGGTCAGCAAATTAATGCTTCAAAGCGACTTATGCTCTCAACCAGGGTGAGGACTAATATCATACATGATTTTAATCATAGCATTGATACAATGCATTAGATAATCTTTGATTATCATCACGCATATTAAGTTCCTCATTCGGTAAATTAAGGTTTGTCATTAAAGATCTTTATAAAGATTTCCTGACTAAATCTAGGCCTGTAAATCAATACAGCAGAAGATCACTATTTGTGTATGTCCCCAGCTAGTGCTTTGATACCACTTGTGAAAACGTTTTAGGATCATTTATATGAACCGTGATCTCACGAAATACCAACCGTAGGGTGCGGAATCCCCTCCGGCTGTGCAAACCGAGTAAGATATAATTATTAGAGATCGTGATGAAAACAGAATATGAAACACCGAGCAATTTCCATAACTTTACTCGTATATTAGATCAATTATCAGATGTTACAGATCAAAACCTAGACCTAATACAGAGTAGCTCTCACAACTGGGGATAAGCTCAAATGATCAACAACTTACTAAGCAACTAACTTATCCCCTATACATAGACTTTTTGGTTCGGCCTCTCAAAGGTCCGAACTTGTTCGTTCGACCTCACGTCTATCCGAATGTATATTATTTGTTCCTCCACATTCAGTACCAGATCACTAGCTGGGGACATACACGAATAGTGCACTTACAGAGACACGTCTAACTACCAAGCGACACTGCCAGGTGACACTTCAAGGAGTAAACGCTTAAAACATAATTCCCCACTGCCTATCTTAGTCGTGCACTAGAAATAGCTTCTGCATTTGGTAACGTCGGTGAACCAGTAAAAGACAAAGACATGGTTTTACATTGATAAATGGTTTTGCGTGACGAATACAATGGCATCAAAACAAATATTTCATCTCCCTAAGAATTTAATGAAATGTTTGGTCTTTTCACTGACCATGATTGTATGGTTACAAAGCCTCCCCCCCGATCTACTGAGGTTGTTGTCTTTGTTGCTACAACCGCAGCTACTCAAACTTCACAACTCTAAACCTTACAACAAATGGCTTCTTCTCTTGGTTATCAATTGATGCCATCAACTCCGACACCTCAAGCTTTTCACAATGCTCATCTTCCAAGTAATCGTGGCTATACAAGTCAAGGATGCAGGGGTGGCTATCGTTGGGGAAACAACAACAATGACAATGACAATGAGAACTCTAACACAGGAAGTCGTGGTCGTGGTGGTACTAGCAATCAGTTCTCTTGGGCTTCTGCAAGAAACACTTTCTTTGGAATTGTCCAAATGCCAACTATGATCACTGCAATCTTAACAAGCATCCCTTAGATCTAGTACATGGCACCCAAAATGTGACACCCACCGATTTACCAGGTCAAAATCCGTACACATTTAGATCAACATTTACTTTTCTATGCATGATTGATAACATTTTTATGTGCATAAGTACCCCAAGAAAGTCTAGCAAGGCCCCGAACGAGTATAATTTCACCCATATCGACGAACATTTGTGACACAAATTTAAACGACTATAAACCATTTTCTAAATACATGTGTAAATGTTTATTTGATCAACAATATAGTAAAGAATATCATAGAATTCCATATATAAGAACTAGTATTTTACTAACTAATACATTCACATATATAAGTATATGTACACGACACACACACAAATATATGTATATATATTCATGTGCAAGGAACTAAAAGACATATTTAATATAAGTACTTACATACCAATTGTCCCATTATAAATGAACCATCTAGTTATGTTTATATGTGTAACTATAAATGGTGGAACAAGTAATCAACACTAGGATTTATAAAGCCTCTTAACCCAAAATAATCACCACCACCACTTTGCTTCTTGTCTCATTTTTACAAGACACTAGAACATTATCAATGAAGTGTCATGTCTTTCACATTCTTCCTAAGACTAGTCAACTAAAGATTTGATGACTTAACCATATTTAGCAAGATTCCTTAGACATCTTAGATCTATAATGTTGGATTATCTCAATAGTTAAGTGTCTCTTCCTTCTCTTTGTCTTGTTTTCGACCGCCAAGACCGCCCCCCCCCCCCCATATCTATATTAATCTTTTTTTTAACAAGTCAAACCCTATTAAACCACATGTTAGAATTAAGCCCTAGAAGGATCTATTGTGTTGTCACATTGTTTGAATCCTCACCCAACATCATCATGGCATTAGTCAACCTTAAGATAATATTTAGACCCTAGCTTATGTTGGCAAGATATGAGACAAAGTAAGATTATTAACCAAACATGGTAAGATCCTTAATCACCCATAAACCCATAAGAGTTGACTTACCCTTTTGAGACTAAACATACATGTAATCACCTATCTCTTTCCCTCTCTTTTCCTACCTCTCTCTCTCTCGGCTCTTTCCCTCTCTCCCTCGTAAATATGAATCGCCTCCTCCCTTGTCACACAAGATCCCTACACATCCAAGTATTATGATGATGTTTCCTTAATCTAACACAAATCTCACCAAAACCTACAAAGATCATCTACTACTTTTGGTAATATTCCTTAATAACACTAATCTATGTAAGATATCCTTTCTAAACAAGTTTGATCTTCCCTTTCCCTTGGATTATGTGAGCCGCCCCCACGACCCAAGAGTGGTCAAATCTTTCTAAGATGTCCCAACATCTCATGATGCCTATTGTCTAGTGATTAGTCAAGTGATTAGATACTAAAGAGGTAAGATTCATTTAATCTCAAAGATCCATGAAAGTTGACTTTGACAAAATGCAAACCACCATCCTAATCCCTTCCCATCTCCACCTCTATATAAGGAGGCCTTGAGTTAGTTCTACCACACACCAAAACTCACACATACTCCCTATTTCCCTTGCTAAAGTTGTGACACACACACACACACACATCCAAACCAAGTCTCTAGAGCAACTAAGGATAGCTAGTATCTTGCACACCTTCTTGGATCCACTAGGAGGTATGAACCTTAAAACATTTGCTTCTTTATTTGATTAGTTGTTACATGGTTCACCATTAATGTTTGCTAGCAAACCAATTCAATAATGTAAAGTGTATGTGTGTACGTGCGTGTATATGTGTGCATATGTGTGTGCGTGCGTGAATACATATACGTATGTGTGTGTATGTACGCATGATATGTATAAGTGCACATATGTATACGTGTGTATGTGTACAAGTATGTAAGTGTTTTAAGTTATAACATTAATATGTTTTAATAACAATAGATGTGTAAGCAAGATCTTTGTATATGTATTTATATGTGTGTGTGCGTATGTATATATAGTGTGTATGTATGTGTATAACAAACTCATAAGCATAGATAGTAATGTGTATGGACTACCAAGATGCATATGTATATGGGTATGTATGTACAAGTGTAGGTCTCATGGACATAACTACCTATGGTTATGTGTTGGAGTACACATATGTAGATATAGGTATATATGTACGCATGTGTATGTGTATGTGTAAATACATATATATTATTATGCTTGTGCGTACATATAAAAAAGATCAAGTGTAGTTTGTGAACAATATAACTCATTTTCTAATAAGAACATATGTTTTATAAATAATAACATTTGTTAGGGACCAAGATCTATTTTCCTATCAAAACTAATATTTTCGAGCAACATAGATGTCACCAAGGAAAATTAAACAATCATACCGCTAGAGATTGGGTGAACCACGAGTACCATGGATTACTTTTTGTATAAATCTAAGGTACCCATGTATGTATCTAGGACGTATAGATCAGGATACCTAGTTGTCAGACATACACTCTTGCTAGACTACACACGGACTTGAGGTGAGTTCCACGGCCCCTTTTTACTGTTTTGTATTTTGGGGAAAAGCATGCATTGTTTACTGTTTTTAGAATGAATTCCTACTTGACCGGTATACATGAGACGATATGTTTAGAGTACTCGCTAAAGTCCTCGTGCAATAGTTTACCATAACCATTAGCTATGGATTTAGCCTAGAAACGCATGAATAGATCTATTGGGTTGACACCCCCACCCTTGGTTAGTCGCTCTAACCCGGATACATACGACAAAAGGGTGCGTGTATTTCTTTTATAATGATACATTGCCTTTACTGTGCGATGTGCGAGGCACCACTCGTCAAGGTTTGGTTATGGGCTCATGAACGTTTATTGTCATTGATCTTAGCTAGACAATGACGGGTCATTCACGGATTTCATTAAAGTTCACTATTTCAACTATTTCAAAACCTGTGAACTCACCAACTTTTGTTGACAAAGTTTTTATGCATGTTTTTTAGGTAACTAAGCTACGGATGGAACTTGGGACATGTTTGGGCATTCATTCACGACTATCACTTTTGGTGTTTTCAAAACTTTTGATCCCGTGAAGGGTTTTAAAATGTACTTTGTGATGGTTGTTACCGTTGAACATGTTTGGTACTTTTTCTATTAAATAAAATATGAATGCTTGCTCGAATCTTGTGCTTGAAAACCTTTCGTGGTTGCATCCTGTGTTTCCGCCTAGGTGGGGTGTGACACAAAAACACGATCCAACAGTCATACAACACCTTATTTGACAAATATAGCCAATTCTTAGGCATATTATGGTAATGGCTATCTTCATGTTGGTAATAGAAAGGTCTTCCCATCCTTCATATTGCTTCTTCTAAATTTCACTGTAAACAAAACTTTTAATATCTTTAATGTTCTCCATATTCTAGGAGTTAAAAAAACTGTTATATGTCTAAGAGTTTTGTGTTGATAACAATGTTTTCTTTGAATTTCACTCCTCTTTACTTGTTGTGAAGGACAAGTCCACGCGCACTAGCCGTCTCTACTACAAGGGCGTCGTCTACCTTTTGCAGAGACGACGACTTTGTCATCTGTATCATCAACTTTTTCAATTTATGCTTTCTAGTTGTTCTCTTCTAGTTTAAAACAAATCAGACTTTCCATCATGTATTGTCTAGTCTATAAGCAAATACGCTAAATTTCATTTATGCAATTCTAGTTTAAAACAAATCAGATTTTTGTGTTTGGGGCATTATTTTATGCTACGTGGTGATCAAAATTCTCATTATAAGTGGGTCTCTCCATTAACACAAAAATCTTATGTCTATATCACATTTACAAATTTTGTACATATGATTGAATAACAATTCAATACAAAAATCAAACAAGTACAGAGCAGCTAGAGAGATGAATTCAGACCTTTAGGAGGTTTGTTTCATTCTCTTGGTATAATCCATTGCTTATCATGTCAAGACACAAACAAACAAAATGGCTTTGTTGAGCATCGTCATCGGCATGTTGGTGAAACCAGCCTCACTCTTCTTGCACAATCATTTGTCCCGAAACGGTTTCGGCATTTTTTTGGCACGTTGTCTTACTTATAAAACGAATGCCATCTAGAACACCCTTCAACAAGTCTCTCCTCGAACATCATTTTCATCGTTATCCTTAGCATTCTTTTCCTCGCGTGTTTGGTTGTCAATGCGTTCCTAATATGCGACCCTACAATCCTCACAAAATGTCTTATCTATCCACATCCTATGTCTTCCTTTGATATAGTCCACGACATCATGGGTATCGATACCTTGATTAAACAACTGACCGCATTTACATTTCTCAGCATGTTCGATTTCTTGAACATAGTTTTCCCTTCCAACACACGCCTTCATCAATGTCTTTGTTACATGTAACGGATGTGGGATTGGACATCTTCCCTTAGATTTCCCCAACGGTGATTCATCCACCTATCGTAATTGTCCAAATGCCAACTATGATCACTGGAAATCTTAGCAAGCATCACTTAGATCTAGGTAATGACTATCTCCATGTTGGTAATGGCAAAGGGCTTCCCCTCCTTTATATTGGTTCTTCTAAATTCCACTCTAAACAAAACTTTGAATATGTCTAATGACCTCTACATTCCCGAAGTTAAAAAAACAAAAATGCTATATGTCAAAGAGTTTTGTCTTGATAACAATGTGTTCTTTGAATTTCACTCTTCTTTCTTTGTTGTTAAAGACGAGTCTACACGCACTACCATTCTCTCCTACAAGGGCATCTTCTACCTTTTGACATAGACGACTTTGTCATCTGCATCATCAACTTTTTTATTTATTCTTTCTAGTTGTAGTCTTCCAGTTTAAAACAAATCAAACTATACATCATGTATTGACTCGCCTGTAGGCATATCCACTATATTACATTTATGCAATTCCAATTTCTATAGCTCAAATTATTTTGATCATTTATGTTGTGATGTTAGAGGCCCTACTCTACTGTTATCATTGGATAGTCATCGTTATTTTATGCTATGTGTTGATCAAATTAGTGTTATATGTGGATCTTTCCATTAACACAAAATTCTGATGTCTATATCACATTTACAAATTTTGTACAATTCAATACAAAAATCAAACAAGTACAAACCGAATCGGGAGATGAATTCAAACCCGTAGGAGGTTTCTTTCAATCTCTTGGTGTTATCCATCGCCTAGCATGTTAGAACACAAACAAACAAAATGGCTTTGTTGAGTGTCGCCATTGTCATATTGTCGAAATCAGCTTCACCCTTCTTCCACAATCATATGTTCCCAAAGGATTTTAACATTGTTTTGACATGTTGTCTTACTTATCAAGCGAATGCCATCTAGAACATCGTCTAACAAGTCTCCCCTAAAAAATCTCTTTCATCGTTATCCTGACTATTCTTTTTCTCGAGTGTTTGGTTGTTATAACTTTCCTCATATACGACCTTACAATCCTCACAAAATGGATTATCGGTCCACATCCTGTGACTTCCTAGGCTACAGTCCGCGACATCATGAGTATCGTTACCTTGATCAAACAAACAACCGCATTTACATTGCTCAACGTGTTCGATTTCTTGAACACAGTTTTCCCTGCCAACAAAACCCTCATCAATTCATCGCTCATCTCCAAATCACAATCCTTACACATCATTTTGTATCTCTGCGTTCTGTGTTGACACCTCTATTGACGATAAACAACCACCACTGAACCAAACACTCATCTAACATTCATGTCAACTCTTACTCCTCCATCTTCCCCTCTTACTACCTCGTCCTCATTCTCCAACAAATCTCCATCTACAACACCTCCTCGACAGCGCCCTCCCAATCTTTGTCCTAATAAAAAACTTAAGGTTCCTTCCAGTCCATCCGCTAACATGGCTTCCTCTTGTACACTTCCAATTGTTGAACCAACTTCCTTTACTATTGCAAACTAATATCTGGAATGGCGTCAAGCCATGGATGAGGAATTTACAACACTTGTTAAAAATATTATATGGACTCTTGTTCCACCTATTTCTAATGCTAGTGTCATTGACCACAAATGGGTCTACAAGATTTAAAGGGATCAACATGGCACGGTTACAAGATACAAAGCTTGTGTTGTTACCAAAGGCCTTTGCCAACAACCTAGCATCGATTTCAAAGAAACGTTTAATCCAGTGATTATGTCTACCACAAACCAAGTAGTTCTATATTTGGTTTTTACAAAGTAGTTGCCTCTACGCCAAATTGATGTTCATAATGCCTTTCTCCATGGAAATCTCAAGGAACGGTCTACATTTGATAGCCACAAGGTTTACTATTCTCAAACAGTTGGATCATGTATGTCGCTTGCATAAAGCCCTTTATGGTTATAAACAATCACCAAAAGCATAGTTTCATCGCCCTCAGAAGCTCTCTACAAAATTGGATTTCATGGATACATAACGAGTCCCTCCATGTGCACCTACAAACGAGGAAACAAACTTCTCTATGTTAGTCACCAGTAGTAACACCACCGTTGTCAATCATGTCATTCAATTATTCAGTAATGTCACACCCTCAAATTCCTCTTGCGAGGTTTTACCGCGAGGCGCATGACACACCAGGATTCAAGTCAACGGTCACAATAAACGAAAACTATATGAATAAGAATACATAAAATAAACCATTACGTTTTCAAAGACCATTAAGTACAACGGAAGCAAAATATGATTACATTCCAAACCACTAAGTATTTATAAACTGAAAATGTTATAAAACATGCATATGATAACTAGACGCCGTACGACTTCGTGCGCCTATCCAAATGCTGCTACCTTAGCGACCTGAGAAAACATGCTAAAGATGTCAACATATAATGCTGGTGAGTTCACAGGTTTTTATGATAAACGTTTTATAAGTTTTGAAAGATCATTCGCGTTACTACTACGTTATAAGAACGCTAGCTAGGTGTACGAAAGATACTACTACGATTTGGAAACCCTTACTGACTTGATGTTACATGAATCTGCCCATTGAACTACCGTCCATTGTAGATTTTTAAAACCGAGACAATATGCACCGTCCAGCTCCCAGCTGACCCGGGTGGGGTTCGTTAGTCTCAATAGATCTATTCACATTTCCCCCGTTACGCATCCTTGCATATTCATGGTATTCCCCGGGACTTAAAAGAATCGCATAGTAAAATAAAAGATAACACTAGTATAACATGATCTTTAAGAAATCCAAGTATGAAGCATGTTTCTCCCCCAAAAACGAAAATACTTAAAGTGGGGCTGTGAAACTCACCTTAGGTTGCGTCTTCTTATAATAGAATGACCAACAATGGATTGATAGTCCCTAATACCGGCGACCTATCATAAAGTGTGTATAAAGATACTAGAGTAATAACCCGTAGGTGAAATAGTCCCCGATTGTCCAGATTTGATTTTATGTGTTTGAAAATATGTTTGAATTTTAACCCGACACACCAGACAGACCCGACATCCCGTTGGTGACCCGTTACACAAATGGATCAAGTACACATAGATTACATACGAAAAACGCACATAAAACACTTAGTTTTCATCAAAATATTCATCCTTGCAGTCGTGGGGTCGAACCAGGAATTTGGTGTTTGGTTCGACCCTTTACTTGGCTAGAATGGGATTATAAGAACTTGGTTCGACCTCCCGTTTGGTTGAACCAAAATCTGGTTCGACCCCTGAGTCTGGTTCATCACTTAAACGCACAAAATCCCATTTAAACAGCCCCAAAACGTCACGAAACATCACAAATCACAGCAGTCAACCTTATCTAACTTATCCCGATGAAACCCTACCATTTATGCCCAAAAATCCGTCCATTTCATACAAGAATCACAATTTACCCAAAATAGCAAATTATGGAGATGTCACATCAATGCATGAAATCTTTACCTAAAATGGAAACTATAAATACAACCGTATGAACAGATTAGACATGTATAATGAATCCCCAATCATAACAATATCAATACTAACAAGTACAAACCCTAGATCTAACATAAAACCCCCAAAATGGGTGAAAATCCACCAATCCCCAATTACACCTCATAATAAACATACATCATCATCTAAAACAGTCATAATTCAATAATAAAACATTTATTCATCATCTCATATCACGTAACACACAAACACATCATTTTAACATCATTAACATAGGGGTTTTTGTAAGAAAACTCATTATTAATGAATTCATTAGGTTTAGAAAGATGTTAGAAAGGTTCTAATTCATAAAAACTCATTTAAATCAGATTTGGACACTTAGGGTTTGACAAAAACGGATGAAACTTGATTAAAAAGGTTTTGGATGAAGAACACACCTTGAATCTTCACTTTTTTATGTTATGGAACGTGATTTTAGGTTAGGATTTAAAAAACGAGGTCAAAAACTCCTCTCTACAGGTTTGGGGTTGAGAGAGAACACTTGGAGGTGAGTTAGGGTTGTGAAATGATGAAAAAGTTGCAAAGTATAGTATTTATAGTAAGGCTTGGTTCGAACCTATACAAGGTCGAATCAAAAGGTTTGGAACTTGGTTCTACCCTCCCCTAGGTCAAACTAGATTCAGGATATTCAAGTTTTTATGATTTTGATGTTTTAACACATTTTAACACGTTTAACACATGTTAACACATGATTATGCAATTCTAACACATGTTAATTATATCTAATCATATAAAGACATATCTACACGTTGTATATCATCTATGGGACATTCAATATTTGATACTTAATCCAATTATGTAATTTCACCAACAACGGGACTCATGACTCGTGTGTGCATATGTTTCCCCCCAATGGATAATACGTAAGTGTAAACCGACTCAACTGAAGTAAATGTTTCGCTAAGGTATACTTATATGATTGTAAAAGTATTGACCTGAATTTGCTGGGTGTCACAAGTAAAGCCTTTATTGTCAAAGATCTTGGCACTATCGATATTTTATATGGAATTAAATGGTTCCCCAAGACAAAAATATTCTTTTGTCTTAGAAGAAATACATCTCGAACATTCTACAATGTAATGCTTTCATTGACGATAAACCGGTATCATCTCCAATTAGCTCATCACAATATTTCTTCTCTTTGTGACAATTTACTACATTGATGGTAAGTGAAACACTGTTAAGTGTGTGTAATTGTGAATTGTATTGTATTAAGAAAATGAAAAGGTTACAAGAGAGGGGTATTTATAATACCCAAAGTTACATAATCTACTATGTAACATTTACATAATGTATAATATGAATGGAAACAGACAACCATTTCATGGTTCTCTACCGAGTCAGAATTCAAAGCCATGGCCAACACAACGGCTGGACTTACATGGTTAGAAGCTTCGTTGAAGGAACTAGGAACAAACACAACTTCTATTCCAACCCTCAGGTATATGATAATCTTGGTGCTACATATTTTGCCATTAATCTTGTCTTCCATGCTAGAACAAAACATATTGAAGTTGACTTTCGCTTCGTTCGAGTAAGGGCTGCACAAGGAAAAGTAAAGGTCGAGTTTAGATCTAGAAAAGATCAAATTGCAGACATCTTCACAAAGCCTCTGTCTACTTATAGATTTACTTTCTAAGATCCAAGCTATAGGTCGTTACCTGACCTTAAAGTAACTTTGGTTCTTTACTTTCCGGTCTACAAGATAGTTTTTTTGGAAGGTTAGTTTTAGTAGATTAGTGAACACTATCACCGTAGAATCCAAGGATTCTCAGTGACCCGGGTTTGAATCTCGCATAGAGCAAGCTCAATCAAGGCGAAGACCCTCATGGCTTCCCATGTCGTTTTTCCCTATGGGTTATAAAGGCCGAAAGTCAAACTCGAAACCTTCCCAGAAGGAAACCCCGCATCTATTGGTTAGTGTAAATCCCTATGACCTCAATACAGTTTATGATACCAAAAATATATTTGTTTTTATTAAAACTCCGTTTTCAATAAAATTCACACAATAATGTTGAGAATAAAATGGAAAACAGTTATGTAAATAGTTTTTTTAATTCAACAAACACAAATTACAAGAAAACATTAAAATTATTAAAAAATAGGTTAAAGTTGTACATTATTTTTTGTATAAGGGGTGACAGTTAACTTAAAAAACAAACCATTGTAACTATTAATCGAAAGATTTTTGTAAATTAATAAGATAAGTTTGTGTGAAATGAAACTGAAAAAGTTTATAAAACATGGGTGTTTTAAATAGGGGTTTGCACGGTCCGGTTCGGTTCAGTTTTTTGGTAAAACCATAACCGTAACCGAAGTATTCGGTTTTTTGTTTTTGAAAACCGTTCAGTTTCGGTTTTTTTTGGAACATACCATAAAATTTAAAAATCGAACTTATAATCCAAGGTTTAAGAATCTTTCTTATATGTTTATATTTATATTAATATATTTAACCTTTTAAATTAATATTGATCAAACAAACTGAACATTCTTAAACGATTTTCATACATAAACGGAACATTTTAAACGATTTCTATGTTTTTCCAAAAATTTTATAAAGACATTTTCAATCGTAATACTTTGAAAATTTATTATTTTCAAGGATAAAACTAATAATTTCTAAATCAATGTATAAGATATATTAAAAAAGTGATTCTTTTGGGTTATTCGGTTCGGTTTTTTTTCGATTTTTATAAAATGCAAAACTGCACCGCTAATTTCGGTTTGCTTTTTTTAGTTCGTTTTTTAAGGTTTTTGTGCTGCTCGGTTATTTTCGGTTTGGTTAAATCGGTTCTTCGGTTTCGGTCCAGCTTTTTCGGTTTCTGCTCACCCTAGTTATAAAGTTCCCCAACCAACAAGTCAAAAATCAAAAATTAAATTGCTATAACAATCAGATCAGCCAGCATTAAAATTTGACAAATCAATAGAAGAAAAAATATTCAAACAGACTGTACCCAATTCGCATTCAGCAACCATCGCCGAAAATTTCGGACCGCAATTGAATATTAATTTCTACACAAATAATAAAAAAACCAATAAATAAAGTGGAAAACATATCCCCATAAATTATTAAATAATAAAATAAATAAAAACATATTAAAGAAAAAAAAATCCGATTCTACAAGAATGTTGGTACGGAATACCACGAGACATGCACCCGACCCGGATCCGAAAATTTGTCTACTGGATAATGCTGACGTGGCACATTAACCAATCGTCGGTGAGTGAGTTAACTAAACCATGGTTAATACTTAATAGTGTCTTATTTTTAATCCGTTAAGAAACTAACAGCCGTTAAGTTGTCAACGTTTTCTGTTCTGTTCTCTATAAAAGAAGCCGTTAAGTTGTGTCTCATAATAATTTGATTATATACTTCGTCTCTTTCCCTCTCTCTGCAACAATATATATATTGTTGCTAACATTGTTGTGTATACATATCAAAACACACACAGACACCTGTGTGTGTATCCATTTGAAGGAGAGGATAATTAAGGAGTTATTCTAAAGGCAATGGAAGTTGTTAAAGAATCGGTTATTCGTTGTTCGTTTCTGTTGCTTGTTTTGCTTGTTATGGCGGCTATTGTCACTGTTTCTGGTGAGAAAAGTGATAGTTCTGATCTCAGGTTGGGTTATGTTTCTTGATCATTTGAATTTAAGCTCAATTATGTGTTATTGATGATTATAATGTGTGTAGTTTGAGTGTTTTCGTTTACTTTTATCCACATTTTGGTGATATAAACAAGGAGATATAATATTTAAAAAGACGGTTACAATAAAGTGGCAGGTAAACCGGTAATAACCAGCAAAAACAATTCTACTAAATAAAAGCTTTGAATCTTAAGGGTCAAAAAATGTAGGATTTAAGTTTATAATTGTTGAAATTATGGTGTGTTATGTGATATTAAGTTGTTTAAGTTATGAATACTTAAATATGTGTGTTTGGTGCAGTGATGTTGAAACAGAGCAGTTTCAGAGATTGAACATTTCCTCATTTGCAGCAAGGTATTCTATCTCATTTCTGTTAGATCAAAATTGTTCAGTTCAATGCTTTTAGTTGACTATAAAATTGCAATTCATGACATGTTTAAGATATAAGATTAAAATTATTTAACAAAAAGTATACAATGCAATTTTACAAATGTTAAAAAATAAAAATAATTAGAATTCGGAGGTTCAGCTCTTTGTTAAATAAAATATACAACTCTAGTTGTAAATGACTAGACGGAAATACAAAATAGTTAAACTAGTCGTATTTATATTTAGTTTTTGTGTTAACCGTGAGTGTACACGTCCATTGAAAATAATAACTTTGAGATCTGAGACGTATATTGACGTTACAATAATCTCTGTAACATAATCGTAAACAGATACCTGTCACCGACGTGAGGCGGTTTTCGGTTGGTTTTCATGTTACAATTTTCTCTTTCACACAGTGAAGCACACAAACACACTCTGCAGTCCTGCACAAATTACCACTACTGTGAATGGTTGCAGAGTGTACTTTTTTTTTACCGACCGTCTACTTTTTTGTTCCATTTCCTACTACGTGCATTTAATGAAATACATGTCGGTTCCTCATTTGTTACAACTTTGGTTGTACTTTCTAATAAAGGCTTTGGATATTGGCACCACCTCTATCCCTTAACTATCTGTATAGGGCTATATGCAGCGTATAAGAGTTTGTACAAACTTTCACGCATCATTGATGTCCATTAGTCTATTCAATGTCTTTGATTGATGAGCATTACTAATGCGTGAAAGTTTATGCAACCCATGAACGTGGCGTACACAGGGGATGTGTAAATACCATCACCCTTTATGGGTAAAAAATACCTCTGCTCAAGATCATTTCACTGGCGGTCCGTTTGGTCTTTTTATCTACTAGTATTTGGTGTGTGTCACTAGTTGTGTTCTCTCACCCACATTCCGAAAGTGTTTGTTTTTCATTAATTAATGTGGAAGTTTGAATGATGCTGAGAACAACGGACTTTTTGAAAGTCTCTTCAAAATAATTCACTTTAAGTTAACTAGAATTTCCTTTACACAAATACGGGGCGTGTATGACCTTTTGCCTATTGGCGTAGATGGCCGGATTTGGCTTTGTTGGACGTTAAAAAAGAAGATACTTCTTTTTTGAGAATGAATCATTTATTATATTCTCATGATTTTGAAAAGTGTCGGTAATTGTATTTTTAAAGAGGTATATGTATATTACTTTCTTATTATCATGCAATTTGTTTTTTAATAAAGAGAATATTTTCATTCTTATTTTTTAAAGTTGAATTATATTGTTGTTTTCCTGAGTTTAGTTTATTTTTTCTTATGCTGCAGAGCAAAGGAGTCTGAAACTTTGAATGCAAATGCAGTTCAAGACCCTGAAGAGGTGGTCTCCATGGTTGAAATGTAAGAATCTTTTTTTTTAAATGACAATACCATACAAACACATATATAATCATATAAGTATGGCTGCACACGAACCGAACAAACACGAACAACGCTTTGTTTGTGTTTGTTAAGTAAAATTTGTGTTGGATTATCTAGTTGTTGTATAAATTCAAAAAAAAAACCAACGGGTTGGTGGCTCATTGGCAAAAACAAAACCTTTAGAAACAACGCGTATAGATTAAAAAATTCGTCGTTCTAAAAAAATAAAAATAGAAAGATTTTAAAACAGAAAAGGTGTTTACAATGGCATTAATTGGCCCTAAAATGGTGGTTGAAGTGTTGAAAGGGCAGGGTACTGTTCATTAATTGTGTTTAAACCAGAAATAATAATATTGTGACAATGAACAGGAGCATGAGAAACAGCACTGAAAGAAGGAAACTGGGATTCTTCTCATGTGGGACCGGTAACCCAATTGATGACTGCTGGAGGTGTGACCCAAACTGGCAAAAAAAACCGTAAGCGGCTCGCAGATTGTGGCATTGGATTTGGGCGCAATGCCATTGGTGGTCGTGATGGTCGGTTCTATGTGGTCACTGATTCGGGTGATGATAATCCAGTCAACCCGCGCCCTGGCACACTACGCCACGCTGTCATCCAAGATGAACCTCTTTGGATCGTGTTCAAACGCGACATGGTGATCCAATTAAAACAAGAACTTATTATGAACAGTTTTAAAACCATCGATGCGCGTGGAGTTAATGTCCACATAGCTAATGGAGCTTGTATAACCATACAGTTTATTACTAATGTTATTATCCATGGGTTACACATCCATGATTGTAAACCGACTGGAAACGCCTTGGTTAGAAGCTCGCCGTCCCATTATGGTTGGAGAACAATGGCTGATGGGGACGCGATTTCCATTTTTGGCTCGAGTCATATTTGGGTTGACCATAATTCTTTATCTAACTGTGCTGATGGGCTCGTTGACGCAGTCATGGGCTCAACCGCGATCACTATTTCTAACAATTATTTCACACACCACAACGAAGTCATGTTGTTGGGCCATAGCGATTCGTATACAAAGGACAAACAGATGCAGGTGACTATTGCTTATAACCATTTTGGAGAAGGTCTTATTCAAAGAATGCCAAGGTACTGATTCATTATTTATTAAATTTGTTACATTTTATAAACCTTTTCTTTTATATAAAAAGAATTTATATGGCATGTGAGAGTCTAATGTTTGGTATAAATTTACAGATGTAGACATGGATATTTCCATGTGGTGAACAATGACTACACCCACTGGGAGATGTATGCCATTGGAGGAAGTGGAAACCCCACCATCAATAGCCAAGGCAATAGATACCTTGCCCCTAACAATCCTTTTGCCAAGGAGGTACTAACCTTGTAATTTACGCCTTTTTGTTTAACCCGTTTGAGATAAAGCATTCAACCCGTTTATGACATGTTTTATTTAACCAATACGAGACGAAAGGAAAAAAAACATTCAACCCGACCTTTAAGCCGCTAAGATTATTACTTTTTTGTTTAACACGTTTGAGATAAAACATTTAATGTGTCTAGATCATTACCTTTTTCATTAGCATGTTTGAGATAAAACATTTAAAACCGGTTAATAAATAGTCTCACCTTAAATTGTCACAACTACTTTTGACTCTTTGGTCTTTGTTATATAAAGTCAACTAGATATTAATGGAATTTAAATGGAAAATGACAGGTAACAAAGAGGGTAGATACAGGTTCAAGCCAATGGCATGGATGGAATTGGAGATCAGAAGGTGATCTACTTCTCAATGGGGCTTATTTCACCCCATCTGGTGCAGGAGCCTCAGCAAGTTATGCAAGGGCTTCAAGTCTAGGTGCCAAGTCATCTTCAATGGTTGGAACCATTACTTCAGGCGCAGGCGCGCTTGTCTGCCGTAGAGGCCGCGAGTGCTAGCCTTCATCTCCTAAACACCATTCACCTATATATAAATTTTTATACATTTTAATTGTATTTTTTTTTTTTTGTACCAACTTGTTGTTGTGCAACCTCGGCCAAGCTTCAACAAAACCGAAACCATGATTGCCATGGAGCAGGTCGTGTAGCGTTGTTCATTCGCATTCTATCGATTGACCCCATTTATCCCCTTTCCTTAACCGGACCGCACCATTTGCGTTGTTGTGTACACAAGTATATTGGTTTTATTTTCTCTTTTTTTTTTTGTTTTTGTTTATCTTGGTAATGTAAGTTTGTCATACAAGTGTGAATGTCAATACCATGAGTAATGAAATGAAAAAGAGAAAAAGGAAGGGGAAATTATATGTCATGGAGTTGTGTGTTTACACTTTTGTTGCACTTTCTTGCAATGGAAAGCAAGAATCTTTTTCCATGCTTTTGTTTACCTTTTAGTTGTGGATTGTGACTAGTGCTCAATGTTGGTTAAAAAGTTTATAACAAAATGTTTGATGTATAATATATTATTTATAAAACAAATTAAAAAATATAAATGTTGAACTATATGACGGTTCTGTCACTTTATTTAAACAAAATAACACATAATCATATATGAATTATAAAGCTCGTTTATCAAATAAATATATATTCATAACCAAGCATATGATTTATGAAATTTTGTATTCTCAAGGAGAAAACATATACTAGCAAATTTATAAATTTATAAAATACACACAATAAGCATTGTAATAGTTTGATTAGATATTTAGATGATGCTATTATCAAAAGATCAAGAAAATTAATCCAAAAAGATGGCCTTTGATTTAATAAAGGAATTTAAGGAGAGGGGTTAGGGTGGGGATGATCAAGTGAAAGATTAAGAGGTAGTCATGTGAGGTGTGGACCTATTTACTTAATCCCATGTGACTCTACTTGTGGGTAGGTCCTCTTTCCCACACATTAATATGGCAGGCCCTATTCCTTTTGAATTCCAACTTATTTTTCATCCTAAACTTCATTGCTGCCACATTTACTTGAATTTAGGTGTCTTAAATTTGAAATTGGTTTGAAACATATTTACATGACTTTATGTGTCTTTAATTTGCATTGAAATGGAACTATGTTTGAAAGAAAGAAGAAACAAAAATACTGATTATTTAAAAGAAATTATTTGCTTCATAAGTTGGAATTAAATTTGTATTTCAAAATTAAATAATCAAACAAGAAAAGTGTGAGAAAGAGACCGTACATGTGAGATAGTGTTGTGAAAGTTTCTAAAATGGGCCAAGTTTACAACATGTAATCGTTAAGGACGGACATGATATCATTGTGAAGGATATATATCTTATTGTGTATCAACGTCTTGGGTCGTTTTTTATGGGTTAGTAGGTCTTGCATACGTAACTCACTTTCGATATAAATATAATTTTGTGTAAAATGAATGAATAAAGTTATGAATAGTGACTGAATATATTTATTATCGGTAGTTAAAATTAATTTGACATGACATGATGGAATTATAATAAAATTTTGTCTATAACATTACAAATTATCTTCATATCTATTATTGTATTCTAAAATGCTTATAAAGATTGTAAAAAATTGTTTGGTAAGTATATTTATCCAATTTTATAAGGGGAAATGGAATTAAATAATCTCAACTTTGTGGGTTTGAAAGGTAATAATTCCAACTTGAAAGGTGTAATTTAACAATTCCAACTTGTCTTGTACTTTATTTCATTTGACCGAAACTAACTAAGGTTAACTCAGTTAGTTAGTTGCTAACGTGGCAGTCCACGTGACAACTGAGGTGAAAAAATCTGTAAAGTTGGCAAAAAATCATGGGCCCACATTATCCACTTGGCTTTTTCAATATAAAAAACTTTTATTAATGTTTTATAATTAATTTTTAAATATATATATATATATATATATAGGGAAAAGTTAATTTGAGAACACCTATATTTCGTGCGAACCGCGAGAACGCCATCTAAAACCATTCAAATCAAAAATTTCTTTTTACACTTATCTTTATTACTAAAATACAATCCCAAAAAACACAATTTACACGTAAAAATTTAAACGTATGTGGAAATAAATTGTTTTACACATGTGTAAATTTACTGTTTGTACATGTGTAAACTGTTTCATTTACACATGTGTAAAAAGTTAATTTGAAAGTGTTTTTGCAAAAAAAGATGAATTATTTGGAAAGAAAATTTGTTTTTTAATGTTGTATTTTGATTATAATTAGGTTTGTATTGAAAAAAAATGATTTTGATTGGTTTTCTCATTTGTTCTCACGGTTCTCGCGATATTTAGCGTTCTCAAGATAACCCTTCCCTATATATATATATATATATATATAATGCAAACATACACCCCCACCATATTTCATTTTTCTCTCTCTTTGTCTACCACACACCACCACCACAACCATCACCACCAACCACCTACCACCACCATGAACTACTAGTCCGACCACCACCATTCACCCCCACTACTCTACAACATCGATCCATCTTACTCGAAACCCTGAAACTACCACCATCTTCGCAACCACCACCATCTTCACAGCCACCACTTGAAACCACCAACATCTTCACAACCACTACCTGAAATCACCAACATCTTCACAACCCGAACCATCAGAAACCTTAATCGCAGAATCCCCAAATTTTATAGCCCAAATTTTGTTTATTCATGTTCTAGGGTTTCGGTTACGACTACCACCATTGCAATCATAATGGCTCCCAACAATTAGATCAATAGAAAGAAAGATGGTGGTGGTCGTATTATCTAGTGGTGGTGGGTTTCTCGGTGATATATAAGATGGGCTTCTCGGTTGTATTATCTATTGGATGGACGTTTTCTAGTTGGTATTGTCTGTAAGTGGGATTCTGATATGTAGATTTTTATTTGATGGTCGATGGAGGTGACAGTGTTGTGGCGGTAGTGTAAAATTTAGGGTTTCGTTGAAATTAGGGCACACGTATAAGGTGTGTGTGTGTGTGTGTTGGTGTTGGCAAGTGGTTTGGGTGGTGTGGGTTGGTGGTGGTTGGGTGGTGGTGGTGGTAGATGTGGTGATGGGTGGTTGTCAGAAGGGAGTGAGAGAGGTGAGAGGGAGAGAGAGGGACGTAAGAGGTGTGGTGACATGTGGTCGTGATGGTGTGGCGGCAGTGGATGGTGGTGTGGTGACAGGTGGTGGTTAGGTGGGTTGTTGGCTGTGGGTGGTAAGTGGAGAAAAAGGAAAGAGGGGATAGGGTTTCTAGCTATGTGTGTGTATAAAATGATCTAAAAAAAGGAAAATACACATCACAAAATAGTGGGCCCACTTTCTTTGCCAACTGTGCAAATTTTGACATATCAGACGACATGTGCACTGCTACGTCAGTAGATAACTAAATGGGTTAACCCTAGTTAGTCTTGGTCCAATGGAATAAAATACAAAACAAGTTGAAACTGTTAAATTATAACTTTCAAATTGAGATTATTGTCTTTCAACCCTAAAAAATTAAGATTATTTAATTCCATCTCCCCTCTTTTATAAAGATTATTGAGAATTGTTTATTAAGAATATTTATCCAATTTTAGATTATTGATAATTAAGAGTACAAATATGACAGAAAAGCAAATACTGTGATAATAATAATCTAATGTCTACTATATAAAATACAATCAATGTAAGGTCCTAGATTCAATTATGGGGGTTTATAATTTAGGTTCACTGGTGTTGAAGAGTAACCAAAAAATATATATTATAAATGCAATATATACTTTGAAAAAAAATGTACTACTTGTTAATAATAATAAGTAGTACATTTTTATTATTTTGTTCGATTTGATTTATTCATAGCTAAATAATACTTACGAGAATGATGGTATCAATGTATGCTTCCGAACATGTTGCCAACCCTTTAAGCCTTTTAAGGGCGTTTCTAAATAGTTAAAAGTTTTAACCCAAGTTAATTTTACAAATGATAAGTGGAAAATAATTTACATGTTCTAGCTTTCGATACAATAAACAATTCACCAATGCACAATGTACGCCGTAAGAAGACTATGTTATCAACCAAATGACCCACGAAGCAATGTGGAATTGTCACTCTCAATCTCAAAGTTCTTGCAACGAGTGTACAACTTTTACTGCACAATAATAAGCTTTAAACGAATTCAAAAATCCATAGTTTTGAACTATTACACTAAGAAAATGTATTCTTTTATTATCATAGCTTCTTCATTAAGGTCCATTAATTTGTGTTTTTTTTAATTGACAGAATATCTAATATGTTCCTTGACATTTATTATGAATCTTACTCAAATTTAATAAGAAAAAACAAGTGTTTCACATTCTACCTATATACAATTTGAAATGGCGTAAACAGTAGTTATTTTTTATTGGATGTTCATGCTACGTGGTGCATTATTATGGTAGGCAAGGTTTTTTATTTTATATTTTTTTATCCTTATACTTATTTTACTTATTTCTGGATAGTCCACCCACCACCGCCATATACTACCCCACCGTCGACAACATCTGCTACCATATTCACTGTGTTCCCCGATGTAACCCGCTTGATGGTGGTTACCGGAGTGTTAAGGCTATGTGCGGACGAAGTGTGTAAAAAGGGAAAAGTCGCACACTTGATCGAGACTAGAGAGGAAATGAAGGGAGGAGTCATCAAACTTCTAATAAAATTAGAATTTCTTAACTAAATATTGAGATCCCATATGTTGTTATAAATACGATAAGTCCTAGATGACAACAAAACAAGGCTACAATATTTCACCAGGTGTTTTATTAAAATTGTTTTTTAGAAAGAGGAAATATATAAAATTTCTTTATTTTATAACTAATTTATCTACATTTTATTTTGTTGTTTTAGTACGATACAAATTTTACGCTCGCATTTTGTCAATATTACCGCGAACTATGAAATGACACCGCCGCGAAGCGCGGGCTACTCTACTAGTTAACAACAATAACAAAGTACATTATCATGCTTAAATAGTTTTGTTTAACAGATTATTCGACTTACTATATTGACAAACATAATCAATTTTAGAACTTTCAGAATTGTAGAAAAAAAACATAGCTTGTAAAATTTCCCAGTAGTGATTTATTTAAGAGTTTTGACAAAAAAAATTTTATAGTTTATAATTAATTTTCTATTTAATACCTTAATATTACATAAATTTAAAGGCTTGAATAACTTCAAGTAACAAAATACATCTTATCTTGTGCTTTGTTCATACATGCATCAAACAAGTACCAATTCAGTTGCTACTGAAAAAATAATATAAAATCAAATTACAAAACTCAAAAACTTTTGTCAAAATTTGTAGTAATTAGATTCTCTAAATCAAATCTGAGGTACTCTCAACATCAATCAATACTTACTACTGTATTATTTGTACCAGTATTCAGTTATTGCAGTTATTGTACATAGGTTGGAAGTTAGCCCATAATTTGATAATGAAAGGGATGGTCAAAGATAGGATCATATGAGGCTTGGCAGATTAGTGTCCAAGAGCCCAAGAGTATCTTTCTCTCTGTCTATGAGTCTATGGCCAAGAGCCCAAGAGTATCTTTCTCTCTATCTATGAGTCTATGACCTTTCAATGGTTAGATTCTGTTCTGTCTAACGCTCCAGTACTCCTATTGCTTGTTGGTTGTTGGAATGAGAGGTGATTTGTGTTTTAAGACTATGGGGTGTGGTACCAACCACCCCCTTGCTCCCTCATGTTCACCTCATCTTTTCCCTCTTCTTCCCCCATTAAGGGGTGTGGTGTTCCCCTTCCCCCTTCCCTCTTTCCTCCACGTTCTACCTCTTAATAATAATAATATTCTAATATAATAATAATATAGTTAGCTCGGGACAGACGGGGAGATTTCCCCTTGCTCACCGATGTATGAGGGGGGGGGGGGGGGTGTTCCCCTTGGGGAAGGGTTGCCACATAAGCTTCCCGATCCCTTCCCCCAACCCACACCATTTTAACTAAAAAATAAAATAAAATTAGTGTAGTATAATTACGTAATCTCTCTTGTAGAGTAATTACATAATTACTCTAGTGTAACTACTGTAATTATTCTAATGACGTATTTACGCTAAAAAATATTTTTTATAGGGATATTGGATTTAAATAATCCAAAGTTTTGGCCATTGGCCAATAATAATCCGAACTTTAACGTTGGACCAAGATAATCCCAAGTGAACATGTGGGTGTCAAAAATGAACCTCCGTTAACTCTAAATTAACTGAGTTAGTTCAAGATGACGTGACTGCTGAGGTGGCATGCTGACATGCAGGGCCGGCTATGGCATGGGGCGAAGAGGGCGACGGCCCCAGGCCCGATCTTTCCAAGGGCCCGAAGTTTTTTTTTTTAAGATTATATTATATATTGATATATAATAAGTAAAAAGAAAATATAACATAAAATTAGTGCAGCCTAGCTGGTTAGTTAGCTTACCAATACAAGCTAAATGGCTAAGGTTCGATTCCCATTCCCTTTTGTTATTTTTAGTTCCATTGTATTGTTCTTTTACACAACCCTTTTAGGCTTGAACACACTTTCTCCTCTTTCAATACCATTCCCTTCGTGTGTTTGTATGTACATATATATAAATATGCAATAAATAAATTATACTAAATAGATGATATTCCTCTACATCAACTACTTACGAGACAAACTATATCTCACTCCTTTAATGGCCATATAAAAAAAATTACTTGGAAGGTTCGTATAAATATTACTAGGTTATAGTCGCGTGTATTAGACACGGTTGTTTTGAAATTTGGTTTGAATTGAGAGGAGATATACTGAGATAAACATGGAATGATGGAAAACAAATAAAAATTTTCCTCTCCTAAATACAAATATCAGTCCGGACTATTGAAAACGACATATTAGATACTATAGATTATGAAGACTTGATCGAAAGCTTTGCTTCCAAAGACGCTAGATACGCACAATTCTCTTAAGTAGGTAAATTTAGATCATTTTGGTACCATACTTTTGTTTTGATGATTGTTATAACAACATTGTCGTATTATGTGTTTTTATATGAGATCATTGGGTTTCATTTACATGGACCCGATTTATTTTTAGTGGCCCCAGGCCCAAAATGTTTTGACAATTCTCGGAGACGGCCCTGCTGACATGGACCAGATGCTGACGTGGCAGCTGACTTAGCATGCCACCTCAGTTGCCACTATATTAATTTCAAACTAGTTAACAAAGTATTGTTGTGTACAGATGATAGTCATTTATTTATTTATTTTTTAATGTGTTGGGTTAAATTTGCAAATTACAAATTTTAAAATGAAATGATAAGTTGATAACTATGTCGTGTACAGTTATTAGTAAAAAAAAATAAAGACGTGTATCTCATTTTGCCACATTTTGGGCTTAGTTTAAAAAGACTCGGTTGAGTTTTGACTTGCACCTCCAAATACAATTAGCTAAACTAGTTAGTCTTGTTCAATCTAATGGTTTAACAAGTTTACCACTTTATTTTTATAAAAAGTTGAAGGGGTATTTTATGTCAAAACTAAAAAACCAAATTAGGTCGGGTATCTCATGTGGTTAAAAGAGAAATTAGTATCTGCTTTTGTAGTATAAGTGTGGCCGTTTTACATACATTTGTGTTTTTAAAGTGTAAATTTGTAATGCAAAACAATTTAAAAATTGTTGGGATAACGAGTTGTGTCCATATCAATTAGGAATACATGTGTCCGAATGTTTTTTTCTTTTCCTTAATTGTTTTTAGTGTAATAATTGTAGACTAAAATTAGTTATTCTACACTTTCACTAGAATGCCGGTTCCTGATGTTGGGAGTACTACCAGACACCGGTTCATTGCTAAGGCTTGAGAGACTAAAGTAGCGGTGTTTGTCGGGTTAATTATTTGATCAGGTTTTTCCGGTTTTCAGTGGTGAAAATATTAGCAAATAACTAACCCAATTACCAATATTGGATTTGGGATTAATCGCTAATCGGGTTTGGGTTTATCAGGTGGGTTAAATGGTTTGGGTGTTTGAGTTGCATAATCCAACCATACAAGTAAAACAAAAGCTAGAACTGAATGGGATATAATCTTGGTTACAGACTCTTGATCCATGATATTTGCTTATACAAAGAATTATACTATCATTTCTAACATATTTTGATCTTAGATGATTGTAGGATGAATATGTAAGGCTTGTATACAAAGAAGTCTTAAAACTTGAAACAGTAAAATCTTCTACACTATCTTAAGTTATCATGCATATAAACATTACTGAAACTTGATATAGTACATCACGATATTTCAAGCACTAAACTATGCCTTGACTTTCTTGGGCACAGGAAAAGTCGGTCAGTAAAACCTGAAAGAAACTAGAAAGTATGAGGGAAACTAGGAATAAAAAAGTTGATTTTTTAAATTGTGCTTTGACTTTCTCGGGTTTTTTTTGGGGAACTCGAAACACAAATTTCCTATCTAAAAACGGACGCAATTAACTATATTGAGTTTGGGTTTAACCGTTCTTTGGGTTAATTGGTTAAGCTCGGGTCACCTCGGGTTGGGTTTGGGTTTGGATTATCAGTTGAAAAGAACACTGCTAGACTGAAGTACCGAACACACTGGATTAGTGGATTGCATGAGTGCATGACTATGGGCGGCTTAGTTCATGGACTTGGGTTAAGTGGCTTGGACTATCACCTGGGCTTCAGTTCTTGGCTTCAGTTTAGTCTAAAAGTCATGAATTTTTTTTCATAAAATATATTAATTAAAGTAACACAATATATACTTGTTGTATTTGTTCAGTTGATAAAAGTTAATTATAACTTTTTATGTTATAATTAATGTATATGCTTTCACTAGTGCTAGTTTCCTTTATAATTTAGGGTTTGTTTCTTTGATTTTCCTATATTTTAAAGTTTTTTACCGAGCGTTATTTTCAAGAAAGTAACCAAAAGTTCTTATGCTTTTACCGAGAGTTTCAAATAACACAATTAAATATCTAACAAACAACCAATTATTGTTAAAACAAGATGTAAAACTTTGAACTAGAATTGATATCCCCGCATAGACGAAGTCTATGTGTAAAATTATATAAAATCAAACATTTGTGCAAAAATGGAAAATCTTAAATTTTGTTATGCTTTAAAAAAACATCACAAAATGACAAAATACCCTAGAAAGGCAAAATAGTCCTTAGGGGAGGTTTATCTTGAGAACAAAGAAATTTGTGAGAACACTAAGAACCATTTTCATCCATAGATAATGTTGAATCAAAGGCTAAGATTAAATATGGGATTAAATGAGTAAGAAACCATAAAATAAGATGAAAAAGGGCAAAATTGTAACTATAGCAAATAAAAAACCCATCTTTATACAACCTTCTGGTATGTCGATCTTTTTCTTCTTCTTCTTCTTCTTCTTCTTTTCAAGAAAAAAACCTAATCTCCATGAACCAGTTATCAAGAAAAACCTTCAGACACAGTGCTTCAAAACCCTAGTCATCGCAATCTCGATTGATCATCAACATTTTAATTGTATCCAATGATTGTTACTTCAACGATTCAACTCATGTATCAAATTTATTTTTAAGGTTAACTTTGATTCAATCGTTCTATGTAGATTGTATGTGTTAATGTTCGTGTTTATAGATTGCACAGATTTTTCTAAGTGGATTTTATAGATTTGTTCATTCGTATTTACTTATAGAATATATTGGTTTGTTTGTTTTGTAGATTGTATATGTTAAAGGTTCTAAAACAACAAAGAATCCGTGTCACTTCGTGTTTACAGATTGTATAGATTTGTTCAAAAGTTATGTAATCGCTGATTATAGCTTTAGGTTAACTTTGAGTATTTGCACACAAGGTGTTTGATGAAATGTCTAAGTTTATGTTGTGTTGATTTTGATGGGTTACTTTTGTTTGACTAGTTGCATATAAGGTGTTTGATAAAGGTCTAAGTGTTTGCTGCGTTGATTTTGTTCAATACTTATGTTTGAGTAGTGTCATACGAGGTGTTTGATGAAAGGTTTAAGGTCTAAGTGTCGACTGATTTTGTTCAATTATGTTTGTTTGGGTAGCTGTAAATGAGGTGTTTGATGAAATTATGTAAATGAGGTGTTTGATGAAATATCTAAGTGTATATTAGAACATATGACCTAATGGTTTTCCACTTTCATCACTTTGGCCAGGCCCATTCAGAAACAAATGGTAAATTCTACAGCAGGTATGAAAAAGATAATGATAACTTTGAGAAGTCAATTGTAGAAGCCCGAACAATGCTACGGATATTGTACTTTCGAAAGCGAATATTCACCGAGGAGATGTGATCAAAGAAAGAATCAGAGTTTGAGGTAAGACTAAAATGAAAAGAGAAGCTAGTTAATATTTTGAATTTTGACTTATTTTTAGTTATCAGGCATACTGCGTGTCAATGATTATGACTTTTGTTTTTATGTAATCGTACCTCAGGATTATATGACTTGTTGGGAAATTGAATACTATTGATTTGTATAATACTATTTTGGTTTAAATCCTTAATATTTATACATAAATACTATCTTTCTTTGTTTAATTCACTGTTTACACATGCGTAAATCAGCTGCAAATGTGTAATACAGAAACAAACAGGTGTAGTGAGCAATTTGCACATGTGTAAATAGACACTTACACATGTGTAAAACAATCACTTAAACATGTGTAATACAACTTAACATATGTACAATAGGAATAAAATACAGTGAACAATTACACGTGTGTAAATCAGCTGCAAATGTATAATCCGGAAACAATAAGTAACAATGACCAATTTACACATGTGTAAAACAAGAACTTAAACACGTTTAATACAACTTAACATAGGTAAAATAGAAATAAAAGATGGTAATTAACAGGTTAGACATGTATAAATCAGCTGCAAATGTGTAATCCAGAAACAAATAAGTGATAGAGCAATTCACACGTGTGTAAAACGTACAATTAAACATGTGTAATGCAACTTAACATGCTGAAATAGAAATAAAAGACATGAACAATTTACACATGTGTAAAATCTGATGCGAATGTGTAAATTTAGGGAACAAATAAATGATAGTGAATAAATTTACATATGCATAATACAAATGCACATATGTAAAATAGAAACAAATGAGTGTATGCAAACACTTTACACATGTGTAATTCAGATTCAAATGTCTAAAACATAAACACATAAGTGACAGTGTTACAATTTACAAATGTGCAATATAACTTAACATATGTAAATTAGAAACACCTAAGTGACAATGAACAATTTACACACGTGTAGGACATAATAGAAAATAATACATAAGATTTACATATGTGTAGATCATAACCGTTAAAGAATAAGCATAGATTGAAGGTTTACACATGTGTAAATCATAACAGTAAAAAAAGTAAGCATAAACATCAAGGTTTACATATGTGTAAATCATAATATTTAAAAAAAAGTAAGCATATATATGAAGGTTTACCCATGTGTAAATAATAAAAGTTAACTATTTACACATGTGTAATTAGCTCCATATATATATAGAGCAGACACGAATATGTGGTCACGAACCGTTACAGGTGTGTAGTTCTACTAAGCATATGTAAAATAGATACAAATATGTGACGGGGAATAGTTTACACATATGTAATTCAGCTACAAATATGTAAAAACTACATACATTTGTTGAACGCTTTAACACATGTGTAAATGGATATTTGAAGGGTAACATATGATGTTCAAAGATTCATGACTGTTTGTGCTCAAATTCATGCATTTCAAAAGTATTATGTAATCGTTGATGAATTTCGAGATTAGAATGTTTATGTGGTTGTTTTTACCATAAAATGTCGAAATTGGAGTTTATATACATATCAGAAAAACAAATGCGTACTATGAAACTTGTCAAAATACATGATTTACATCATATTCAAAATCACAAATAACATCAATACTACAAAATTTTTAACATATTTCAGATCAAAAGCTGCAAATCAGATCTGATTTTTTTACTTCGATCTTCCATGAACACACATTTATGTGTATATTAAAGAGTGAGAAAGATGAAGCTTTCAAAGCCACACATGAAACATTAGCAGGTCCAAAAGAAACAAATGAACATTAAGGAGCAATGCCACAACCATATTTTGCAGTTTTATTAAAAAACTTGAGTGTAAGATGAAGCTCATGCCCTTTTGGATACTCTTTCATAAGTTTGAAAAACATGAACTGGCCAGGAATCACACTAAAATCAACCATCTTTTGTATACCTCATTAACCTACATCATGTTTTCTTTCTAAAGTGCAATGTATAACAACACACATTGGGTATTAGGTCTATACCAGACATGCTACTCAACAACGCCTAAGCACAATCCACTTTAGTTTCCTTACAAAATTTGTTGATCATAATTTGGTATGTCAGCGCATCAGTTCAAGTCACATTTTAATCATGTTCTAGTGTAACACCCACATTATATAAAAAAATATCCATAATTAACAACCATTGCATCAATGTATTGTAAATATAAGTAACGATGATAAGCCATCTTGAGAATTTTATAAAACAATACTATCCCCATATTCACTTTCATGTTCCAACAATAACGGTAAAAATACAAGTGTACATAACCTTATTGACAAAAAAAAACCACACGCCTCCATTTCTAATACTCAACAACTCAGCCTTTCCAACTCTCTCCACCTTACAAAAACCAACTACAAACGACTTTCACAAATCACATAAAGGTAGGATACCTCTCTAAAAACATTATACCAAACACTTGGAGGGCTTTATCAATATACCCCTCTAGAAGCCAATCATAAAGCAACATATTATAACACGCAATCGAAAGTAAAACCCCAACATCGTCATTAATCTTAACCTTGTCTGAAACATGGAACGTAAGAAACTAAAGGGATTGGTACCAATTACCAATTTAATTAGCCCTTTAATTAAAACATAAGGGGTATAAATGAGTGGCCTGAATTAGTTTCTCATGGTCTCATAAAAGATGGGTGTTCTCATTTAAACCTTCCCCATAGTCATTATTCATATAAATATATATGTTTTGAATAACATATAAGAGTTGTATAAATTGTAGAGTACAAATTTACTAGCTTGACGAAATATAATTTACGGTTGAAGTTATAGATTGTTTATGAAAATTGAACGTCGATGAACAATGATTTAGGAAAAACAATGTAACTCATAGGAATATACTTGATGTCATCTCTACATGATCAATGTATTGATTTTTCTACTATGTGATTAATGTGACTCTACAAGGAGCTTTGTATTTATAGAGAATTTATGTAGTATTGGATGAATAATATCCATAATATTCATCTTCCTTGTATTATATCTTAGTTAGCGTTTCTTTTACGGAATGTAAGCGTTCGTTTTATGTAATGGAATGGAATTCGAATGGAATTGGAATGTATATTCGACTTCTTAGGTTGTTTGTTACAACAAAAGATGGCATTTTAATTAAA